>JAJONR010005486.1:0-46448 GCA_029582245.1 Solanum etuberosum | reverse complement strand
TAACTGATAACATGGTCAATGCAATAGAATCTGACTGTGAGGGAGCTACTACTAACCGACATAAAACCACATGAGCTAAATGTGGAGTCTGATGTATACGCCCCATCGAGAGGACCCAATATACCCTGCCAGAGGTATAGAGGCATGACTGGCGTGATCACTAAAATGATGCCCACAGAGGGGACTTACATCGTACGGGGCAAGTAGTTCTGGGACTATTCGGGTACGCTGAACCCTAGTCCAACTCAGTATTAAGTCTAATCCAAACTAATTATGTAACTAACACATTATGACTGAATTTGTATAATACTGGATAGTTCAAAATACTAACATGCAAAATCTGAGAATGCAACATTAATGTACTGATAATGAAACATTCATAACTTAGGTGTACTGACCTAGCATGTGTAATTCATGAACTAAACGAATCTACACAACTAGGGTTCTGAATTTCATGCAAGAACTGAAGCAACAACATAATAATCTGATTCGGATCATTCTAGCAGCTAAAACCCAAGAATTTCTAACATTCAAAAAACCCTAGGTCTAGATAATATCAAGGGAATCAAGATTTTGACTGAATTCTAGGGACCTAATGGGTGAAAGAAACCCACTAGTGAAATACCACATACCTGGTGACGAATTCCACGGAGAAATCTTTCGATTTCAGGGCTGAAACTAATGGAAACTTGTTGCGTTCTTGGACTAGGGCTTGGTCGACTCTTTCTCCTTCTGTGTTCTATGTTTTCTATGATTTTGGTGAATGATTGATTAGGGTAAGTTCTAATTTAGTTTTGAGGCTGAAACTAACCAAAACTACATAGTTTAGGGGTTAAACGACGTAGTTTAGGGGTCCAACGCATAGGGAAAAAACAAAATGACCCCTAACTTAAAAGTTGTCGGGGCCACTAACGGAACTGTCCGACGGTCCATGGACTGAACCATGATCCGTGTTGGTCAACCATCGATGGGGTTCTAGGAGTTGAAATCAGGGGTTCGACCTACGGCCCTAGACTACGGACCGTGGTCTTACCTACGGTCCATAGGTCCTGGCATGGGTCTACCCTTAGCCAAATTTCTTGGACTTTCTGGGGAGGAGCTACAGGTGGCCATCCACGGACCCCACCTACGGTCTGTGGGTCACCCTACGGTCCGTATGTGCCACCGTTGGTGGCACCTGCAACTTCTGGAATTCTGCATTTCTAGTAGTTCTAGCATACGGGGTGTTATATTATCTCCCCCTTGGGAACATTCATCCTCGAATAAAGACTAAACTAGCTGAAGATGGAGGGAAAGAGCTGCAAACCCTACCACAAATTTCTAGAAACTGATTTTTGACTGAACTGAGTTCCAAGGAAATGCAAAAACACTGAATATGCAAGTACAAACTAAAGGGACATGATACTAAGACTGAATATGCGCATAAATGACTGAAAAACTAGAGAGGAACTATTACCTCAAGCTGGAATGGAATCGGATGGAAAGAGGTGAGGATATTGGCCTTCATGGCTGCTTCTTCTTCCCAAGTAGCTCCCTCTACGGACTGACTCCTCCATAAAACCTTAACTGAAGCGACTTCTTTGTTTCTCAACCTTCTAACCTGACGATCAAGAATCTCAACTGACACATCCTCATAAGTGAGACTATCTTTCACAGCCACACTCTCTAAAGGTACTATGGATGCTAGATCACCCACACACTTCTTCAACAATGAAACATGAAAGACCAGATGCACTGCTTCTAGTTCTGCTGGCAACTCTAACTCGTAAGGCACTTTAGCAACTCTTTTCAAGATCTTGTAAGGGACTACATATCTGGGACTAAGCTTCCCTTTCTTTCCAAATCTCATCACTCCCTTCATAGGTGACGCTTTCAGGAAGACCCAATAATCAACTTGGAACTCTAATTCCCTTCTCCGTACATCTGCATAGGACTTCTGGCGACTCTGGCTGTCTTAAGTCTATCTCAAATAAGTTTCCTTTTCTCCATAGCATCATGAACTGAATCTGGTCCTATCAAGGCTAATTCACCCACTTCAAACCAACCAACTAGAGATCTACATCTACGCCCATATAATTCCTCATAAAGGGCCATCTGAATGCTGGAATGGTAGCTATTATTTTAGGAAAACTCTATAAGAGGAAGGTGATCATCCTAACTACCCTTGAAATCGATCACACAAGCTCTCAACATGTCCTCTAAGGTCTGAATGGTATGCTCTGCCTGACCATCCATCTACCGATGAAACACTGTGCTAAGATTAACCTGAGTACCAAGACCTTTCTGAAATCAATTCCAAAAATGAGAGGTAAACTGAGGACCTCAATCTGAGATGATGGACAAAGGAACCCCATCCAACCTGACTATCTCATTAATGTAAAGTCTGGCATAGTCCTCCACCGAGTCTGTAATCTTGACAGCTAAAAAGCGCGCAGACTTAGTGACTCTGTCAACTATCACCCAAATGGAGTCATGATGTCTGTGAGTACGAGGTAAACCTGTAATGAAGTCCATGTTGATCACTTCCCACTTTCAAGTAGGAATGTTGATCTCTTGAGTCATACCCCCTGGTTTCTGATGTTCTACCTTCACTTGCTGACAATTGGGGAATTTAACCACAAAATCTACTATATCTCTCTTCATGCCATTCCACCAAAAGACTTCCCACAGATCACGGTACTTGATAGTGGCACCTGGATGAATAGAATATCTAGTGTTATGGGCTTCATCATGAATCTGTTGTCTCAACTCACCCACCTTAGGAACACATAATCGACCCTGATAGCGAAGCACACATCTCCCCCTTGGGAGAATAGCTCAACTCTCTGCTGATGGACTGCACCCTTTAGTTGAAGCAATATCGGATCACTGTCTTGCTTTTCCTTAACCTCCGCTACCAATGAAGATTCTGACCCATTCTGAACTGTTACACCATCACCTGATACACTCATAAGGCGAACTCCCAAGTGAGAAAGCCTGTTAACATCCTTTGCTAGTTCCTTTCTCTCTTCCTCAACATGTGCTATACTACCCATAGATAGTCTGCTAAGAGCATCTGCTACTACATTGGCCTTACCAGGATGGTAAAGCACTTTCATATCATAATCCTTGAGGAACTCAAGCCATCTCCTCTGGCGAAGACTCAATTCTTTCTGGGTGAACACATACTAAAGGTTCTTATGGTCTATGAACAGATCTACGTGAACACCATACAAGTAATGTCTCCAAATCTTAATTGCAAACACCACTGCTGCAAGCTCGAGGTCATTAGTCGGATAATTCTTCTCGTGCACCTTAAGTTGTCTAGAAGCATAAGCTATAACATTACCTCGTTGCATCAACACACAACCTAGGCTGAACTTAGATGCATCATAATAGATCACATAACCGTCTGAACCCTTTGGTAGAGTCAAAACCGGAGCTGTAGTCAACCTAGTTTTCAGTTCTGCAAAACTCTTCTCACAATCATCTGACCACTGAAATTTGACCTTTTTCTAAGTCAACTTAGTCAATGGAGAGGCTATGGATGAAAATCCTTCCACGAACCTTCTGTAATAACCTGTTAAACCCAAGAAACTTCTGATATTTGTAGGAGAGGTAGGTCTGGGCCATTGTTTCACTGCTTCTATTTTCTGAGAATCCACTCGGATCCCTTCGCTGGATAATATATTCCCAAAGAAAGCAACAGATTGCAACCAAAATTTGCACTTGCTAAACTTAGCGAATAACTAGCGATCTTTGAGAGTTTGCAGGACAATGAGTCACATGTTCTACCTCATTCCTAGAGAAAATGAGGATATCATCAATAAAGATGATAACGAACAAGTCCAAATACTGCTTGAATACCCTGTTCATCAAATCCATGAAAGCTACAGGAGCACTGGTTAGTCCTTATGACATAACTACAAATTCATAATGACCATACCAAGTTCTGAAGGCTATTTTCGGAATGTCACTATCTCTGACTCTGAGATGATGATAACCAGATCTGAGGTCCATCTTCGAAAATGACTAGCATCCTGAAGTTGGTCAAACAAGTCATCAATCCTAGGGATGGGATACTTATTCTTGATTGTGACTTTGTTCAACTGCGGATAGTCAATGCTAACAATCTTTCTTTTTCACAAACAACACTGGTGCACCCCATGGTGAAATATTAGGTCTGGTAAAGACCTTATCTAGAAGGTCTTTCAACTGCTCTTTCAATTCCTCAAGCTCAGTTGGAGCCATTCTGTAAGGAGGAATAGAAATAGGCTGGGTATCTGGAAGGAGATCAATTCTAAAGTCAATTTCCATTTCGGGAGGAACTCCGGGAAGATCGTCTGGAAACACTTTTGAGAACTCATTAACTACTGGAACTGACTCAAGAGTTGGGGTTTCGGAGCTTGAATCCTTAACCCAAACTAGATGATAAATATACCCCTTGGAAATCATCTTTCTGGCCTTAAGGTAAGAAATGAATCTACCCATAGGCGCTAAGCTACTACCCTTTCATTCTAAGATTGGTTGGTCTGGAAACTGGAAACGAACAATCCTAGTTCTACAATCGACTAAGGCATAACAAGAATGTAACCAATACATGCCTAGAATGATATTAAAGTCTACCATTTCTAACTCTACAAGATCAGCTGAGGTGACTTTCTGAGAGACTGTGACAGGGCAATTTATGTATACCCGTCTAGCTATAACCGGGTCACCGACTGGAGTGGAGACTGAGAAGGGTTCTGAGAGAGTTTCTAGACTAACATCGAATTTGACTGCTATATAAGGAGTTACAAAGGAAAGAGTAGCCCCTGGATCTAACAAAGCATAAACATCTAAGTTAAAAACTTGTAACGTACCAGTGACCACATCAGGAGAGTCTTCCTGATTCTGGCGAGCCTGGAGAGCATACAACCTGTTTTGGTGTTGACCGCCACCTGTACCAGATGAGTTACCCTGCTGAGTCGGGCGACCTGCTGGTGCTGCTGAAGTTGTGGACTGAGCTCTACTATTATTACCTCCTTGACCCTACTTAGAAGAAGGACAATCTCGCAACCTGTGAGCAGACTGACCACACCCAAAGCATCCTTCATTTCCTGCAAGACACTTGCCCGGATGGTTCTTACCACACTTAGGGCAAGTTGGGTAGGTTATGTTACCTGAAACACTCCCCTGAGACTTAGAGCCTGATGCCCTACCTTTTTGATCCTGTCGAAACCTGGAGGATGGAACACTAGCTAATGAAGGTGCTGGGGCTGAAGATTTCTACTGGAACTGAGAGTGATTTTCACCACCCGATTTCTTTTGAGAATACTCATAGCTGCTTATTATAGCCTTTTTGTTCTCTTTGGCCTGTTCCCTAAGCTTATCTCCCTCAACCTGCTGAGCATGAGTCATGAGCCTAAAGATGTTCATATTTTCCAGCAACATAGCATTTCTGCACTCTGTATTCACTAAGTCTGACACTCCATACAGAAAGTTGTTCATTTGAGCCCTGGAATCGGCAATCATGTGAGTAGCATACCTTGAGAGCTAGGTGAACTTGAGTCCATACTCTTGGACTGTCATGTTACCTTGCCTCAAATTCATACACTCCTGAGCTCTTGCCTTCCTCAACTCTCTTAGGAAGAACCTGTCCAGAAAAGTCTCACTAAAGCATTCCCAAGTGATAGGAGCTGCATATGTACCCCTGTTCTTTTTCCATTGAGTATACCAGATATGAGCTACATCCTTAAGCTGATAGGATGCCAACTCAACCCTATCATTATTAGTTACCTGCATCACATCAAAGATCTTCTTGACCTCATCGATGAAATTTTGGGGATCCTCACCAATCTGCGATCCTAAGAACTCAGGCGGATTCATCCTAACAAAATCATGAACTCTAGCTGCAGCTGACCCAACATTAGCATTTGTAGGAACTAGAACCTGCTGGTTGTTCTGGTTAGTCACATTGTGAGCCAAAAGTTGGATAGCATTCCAAAACTCTACATTCAAAACTTCTCGATCTGGGACTAGAGGAGCTGCGTTAGCATTCCTTGCGTTAGCTCTACGAGGAGGCATGATCTGAAATGCGTAAGGATGAGTTAGAGAGGGATCCTACCAACGCACGATAAGAATATTAAGAAAGTGAGGCTTTCATAAAACACTTCGTAGCTTCCCCCTCATTAGATGTGGTGCACTTCACACCCATTAAAAAGACTCTACTTAGTGCGGCTTTTCAGACATCCTAGGACACTTAAACCTAATGCTCTGATACCAAGTTTGTCATGGCCCGAGGCTACCCCCTAAACGTGGACACGGGACCTAGGATCACGAGTGACCCCAAGCTAACCCTGCTGGCATAACATAATCATACTAAATAAACTAAATTAGAAAAGTACTGTGTGGAAACTAAAACATGAAATGATGGGGAATACCCATAAACTATCTTAATATAGAAAATCTGAGAATTTACCAACATCTGAAAAGTCAAACTCAAATGCTAAAGTTGAATCTAACTATGTCTGAAATAAGCCTCTAACTGACTAGAAGTGCTGGGACATGCCCCAGCTAAATCTAAAAAAACTGAAACTAAAGACTAAAATTGAAAGGAAACATGTCTGTCGTCCTCGGAGAATGAGGACTCACCACTGATACTGCTAAGCTACAGATCGGGAACCGATCCATCCATGATCTGGAAGCTAAGAACCTGGACCTACATCACGAGAAGATGTAGCGCAGAGTATGCGTCAGTACTTGAAAGGTACTGAGCATGCAGGATAGAGTAAAGCTAAATAATAACATAACTGAACCAAGAATTTAACTGAGCAATGATATGATATAGGCATGGTACTATACGGAGAATACTGAACATGAACTAACTGAATACAATGACCAAGTTTATAACATGCTGAGACTGAAATGTGACTGTAACTGATAACATGGTCAATGCAATAGAATCTGACTGTGAGGGAGATACTAATAACCGACATAAAACCACATGAGCTAAATATGGAGTCTAATGTATACGCCCCATCGAGAGGACCCAATATACCCTGCCAGAGTATAGAGGCATCACTGGCGTGATCACTAAAATGATGCCCAACGAGGGGACTTACATCCTACGGGGAACATAGTTCTGGGACTATTCGGGTACGCTGAACTCTAGTCCAACTCGGTATTAAGTCTACTCCCAACTGATTATGTAACTAACACATTATGACTGAATTTATGTAATACTGGATAGCTCAAAATACTGACATACAAAATCTGAGAATGCATTATTAATGTACTAATAATGAAACAACATAATAATCTGATTTGAATCATTCTAGTAGCAAAAACCCAACAATTTCTAACATTCAAGAAACCCTAGGTGTAGATAATATCAATGGAATCAAGATTCTGACTGAATTATAGGGACCTAATGGGCGAAAGGACCCACTAATGAAATCCCACATACCTGGTGACGAATTCCGCGGAGAAATCTTTCTATTTCAGGGCTAGAACTGATGGAAACTCGTTGCGTTCTTGGACTAGGGCTTGGTCGACTATTTCTCCTTCTCCGTTCTAAGTTTTCTAAGTTTTTGGTGAATGATTGATTAGGGTAAGTTCTAATTTAGTTTCTAGGCTGAAACTGACCAAAACTACGTAGTTTAGGGGTTAAACGATGTAGTTTAGGGGTCCAACGCATAGGGAAAAGACCAAACGACCCGGACTTAAAAGCTGTAGGGGCTACCGACGGAACTGACCGATGGTCCGTGGACTGACCCACGGTCTGTGTTGGTCAACCGTCGATGGGGTTCTGGGAGTTGAAATCTGGGGTTCGACCTACGTCCCTTGACCACGGACCGTGGTCTGACCTACGGTCCCTAGGTCCTAGCGTGGGTCTACTCTTAGCCAAATTTCCTGGACTTTCTGGAGAGGAGATGCAGGTGGCCATCCACGGACCCCACCTACGGTCCATGGGTCACCCTACGGTTCATAGGTGGCACCATTGGTGGCACCGGCAACTTCTGAAATTCTGCATTTTTAGTAGTTCTAGTATACGGGGTGTTACATCCAAGCTAAACATACTCAATGCAACACAAGGGAGTAGGAACTACATCTAACAACCCAAAAAATGCAAGAAATTCTCATAACTTGTCATCTTCAAGGAGGAACTACCATCTCCTCGTCATAACATGCTCGACATACACTCATAGAGCCTATATGCAATTTACTCTCAAAAAGCATTCATTTAAGGAGGAATCTCTCAACTCCAAACTAAGAAATGCTCATTAATTCATCTCATGAAGTCAAATAGGCAACTCTACTCAATGCACTACAACATGAGGAAATAATCATGCAAACTCATTTTATTTCAAAACACAAGCTTTCATGAACATGCATCATATAAGGAAATCATGGCACACACCAACACACATGACTCCACACATCATACGAATCAAGAGGAACCTATCATCTCAAGAATTCATATGGGCTTACAAAACGGGGACTAAACTTCCCAACTTATTCCACCTTTCCAGGGTGAGAAACTCAAGTAAACCCAACTCTTTGGCATTAGGAACACTCAACGACCTTGCTTACTAAGCACATCATCTCCCCCTTGGGAGCAAGCCTAAACGGACTTTCTAAGCACCATTCATTTCAATTTAACTAAGGTCGGATTAAGTCATCACTAATCCTTCACATTCATCACACACGGTGATTCTAAACTATGGTGAACTATACTACTACCCTTATTAGGAGTCTACTAATTGAACACGTCAAGGTCTCTTATAAACACCCTCTTCCTTAAGTCTTCTTCAACATACCCAAAGCTCAAAATAGCCAAGTACGGTTCTACCCTTAAATCATGTCTAGGTATTATCTAAACACCCTACTCAAAATGACCATACCTATGATCAATCTTAACAAGGTAACTAACTCTTTGAAATTGGTCAACACCTAAACATATCTCCCTCACCTTAGCTAGGTGGTACATGCAACCCTCAAAGTATACGGGTTCTACAATCTCATAGGAGCATAATCACTAATACTACCAATCCATCCTAAGGATGACATCTAAATCTAGCATATCAACTCCTATCTAGTCACATAGCCATAATTGGCATCACAACTAACATTTTCTCCCTTGCTCCTTGTAGCATAATCCCTTCGAGTAGTCATATCTTGAAGACCATCGGATAAGGAGAAAGACCTTATAGAGTTAAACTCTATGGCATGACTTAGAGAATGAGGAAGTGAAGTTTCCGAAACATCCAATAGCCTCCTATTCATAAATGTGGTGCGTTTCACATTTATGAACAAGACTCTACTAGACGTGGTTTGAGACAATCCTAGAATCATTATAAACCTTGTGCTCTGATTACCAAGTTTGTCACGACCCAGGGATACACCCTAGATGTAACATGGAGTACTTGACCCCAAATGGTTCTCATACAAGCCCTTAGCATATCATAACATAAGATAATAGAAAAGTGCGGAAATTTTAAAACATTTTCCATAAAAATCAAAGTCTCATAAAAGCAAGCAGAAGTCTTACTACACTTTGTCTCAAACCATCTAAACTCAATTTGAATAAAACTCTTTGGGACGTAGCCCATACAATAGTCTCAAACATAAAGAAAATACATAAAGGAAATGGTGGCTTTATCCTCGATACTATGAGGACTCACCAATCTTCAACTCCTTACACTTCTCGAAATCCTATCCTCAAGAATAGAACTCAAAGTCGCCGAACCCTACATTTGATAAGAATGTAGGCAATAGTATGCGTTAGTACAAAATATACTAAATATGTTAGCTAACATGACATCATAAGAGCATAACACAAGGGTTAGCCAACATAAAACATAAGCATAAGAAATAATAACATAATCATAAGCATAACGTCCAACATAGACATAATATGAGCATAAGTCAACATAAGGCATAATCCAACAACATAGGAGATACCACATAGTCATAACATGGTCACTACTTAGACCTTCATATCATAAGAGATCTATCTCATAAGTAACCTCAAAGCATACTTGTGCAATGTATGAATAAGACCCCATAATCCCATTCACACCAAGTATTACTCTTAGGTCATCATAATCATACTTATCATCCTTTGGTCTCATTCTTAGATTACTTCATGTAGACAAGGGACTCTTCACCTTTAATCAATCATATCATGGAAGGAAACTATAGCAACAATCCAAGATAAGCATACATCATAAAAGAGAACACTTCATAAGTAGCTTCAAGTCATACTTGTGCAATGCATGGATAAGACCCCATAATCCTACCCATACAAAGTACCACTTTAGGCCATCATACATACTCATAGGTTGGGGACTAGTCCCTCTTTACTATTTGCCATTATTCATTTAAGGTACTTTTCTACTTAGTAAAAGACAAGTCAACACACATGAATGAGTTATATTCATCAATTCAAGGCTACCAAGGAACAGCACCCTAATAGGCTAGACCAAGCTACCATGGAAGGCATACTAGCATGCAAGTCCAAGCTACTATTTCTAAAGCCAAGCAAATCATCTTGCTAACATAACTATATTATGCTAAACCAAACTACCATGGAGAGCATACTATCATGCAAGTCCAAGTTATACAAGGAAGGGTACAAATGTTCCATCCTAGCTACCATGAAAGTACTCTAGGATGCTAGTGCAAGGTACCCCTTAGGAGAGTATGAGTTCTCAATCCTAAGCTACCATGAAATGGTTTTGGCCTAACCAAGTCATGCTACCATGAAGTCATTCTATAATGCAATTTCAAGCTACTCTTAGGAGGGTAAAATTCCTCAATCCTAGGCTACCATGAGACCTACTAACTCAAGCTACCATGAAAGCATTCTATAATTCTAGTTCAAGCTATCCTTAGGAGAGTGTGTTTCCTCAATCCTAAGCTATCATGAAGTGGTCTTGTCTTACCAAGTCAAGCTATACATGAAGGGATCTTATGTCACAACTTCAAGCTATTCTAGTCTAACATGCTTTGATTCATTTTAGTTGAGTAAACCTTTCAACCTAGAACCATTCTATGTGAGAAGACCTTTCACATTCTACATACATACATTCATAAGGTAGTCTAGGTGAGCAAAGACCTTCCACCACAATTCTACTACCATTCTCATATAGGCTTCACTCTCAAAGACATTACATTGCATAATTCAACATATTAGCTTTACTGTCAAAGCCCTAGTAATCAACATTTGTGGCTATATGCCTTACTCTCAGAGCTTTACTTCATACAATCATCATTCATATCTAGATCACAAGGCATTCTAGTCATAAGCTTCATCTTTAATCAATTCTCGTCATAATTCATCCTAAAGTTCAATCTCAAGCTTTACTAGTCATGATAAATCATATACACTTTAATCCAATTCAATTCATGTTTATATACTTCTATTCTTGACCAATTACTATACATGTCATCAATTCTAGAAGATCACCTATGAATCCTCAATTTCCCTTCACAAGGCACAAACCCACATTCTTCAATTTCATCAATTAGACTAGGTTTAACCATGTAAAATATGTAATATCATCATAATATCATGATTCACTACTAATTCAATCATAAACAATCAATACCCACTCAATTGGGTCAACATACAACATAACCCACAACATTGAAGAAACCCTAACTAGAATTGGGGATTTTCTTCATCAAATTGGGGATTTCTAGGGGGCTCCATGGATGGAAGAATCCATGGATGAATAAGCTAACATACCTTGGATACAAATCCTTACAAAGCTTGCAACAATGGAGTCTTGTTCTTGACCTAGGCTTCAAGGTCTATATTATTCTTCAAGTCTTAGAGAGAGAAATATTTGAGAGGAGAGTATTTCGGGGATTTCATTTGGGTCTTGGGAAAATAATGACTTAAATGGGTGGTTAAAGGGTTAAAATATCTTATGTAAGTGTATAAAGTCTATACAAAATGACCCCACTTAATAACCACCTAAATTGGAATTTTCCAAAATAGCCTCACTTGGGAGCCTACTGTCTAGGCTTCACGAGAGGCACCACGGGTCGTGGTCCTCAACACTGACCGTGGTCCTGCTCGTGGTCCTTGGACCAGTAGCTAGGCCACTTGGTTTGGCCTCTAAAAGTTCATGGCATGACCACGAGCCTTCCCACGGGTCGTGGTCTTCACCACTGACCGTGAAGTGGCCCGTAGTCCATGGTCCAGTGGCTTGGCCCCAAGGACTTGCCTCCCACAAGGCTAAGGATCCTTCACGAGGCCTCCCACAAGCCATGGTCAAGACCACTGGCCGTGGTGGTGGCCGTGAAGTTGGGGTTGTGCTTGCCAAGGTTGGGGCAGCCTTGGCCTTTGGCTTGGGCCTTGCCCCTTTGCCTTGGCACTTGCATTTTAGCCTTGACTCTTGTAGCCCTCAACTAAACCCTAGATGGTCTACTAAGCTACGGGGTATTACATTGAATTACTGAAAGACTATGACATTAGTGTTCTCTATCACTCCGATAAGGCAAATGTGGTGGCGGATGCTTTTAGTTGATTATCATTGGGTAGCGTTGCTCACATTGAAGATAATAAGAAAGAGTTGTTTCGAGATGTTCATAGATTGGCCCGATTGGGTGTTCTGTTAGTTGACTCTACCAAGGGTGGTGTTATGGTTCACAACGGTTCAGAATCATCCCTTGTGGCAGATGTGAAAGCCAAGCAAGGTCTTGATCCGACTTTAGTATAATTGAAGGAAGCAGTTCTTAAAAAGTCCGTAAAGGCTTTCTCCCAAGGGGGAGATGTTGTACTTAGATATCAAGGTCGTTTATGTGTTCCTAATGTTGATGAGTTGAGAGAATAGATCTTTTTAGAAGCCCATAGTTCTCGATATTCATACACCCAGGAGCTACCAAGATGTATCGTGACTTGCGGGAGACCTATTGGTGGAATGGGATGAAGAAAGATATTGTGAAATTTGTGGCTAAGTGCCCCAATTGTTAGCAAGTGAAAGTTGAGCATCAAAAGTCGAGAGGCTTATCTCAATATATTATCATTCCTACTTTGATGTGAGAAGACTTGAACATGGACTTCATTGTTGGGTTGCCTCACACCCGGTGACAACATGACTCAATTTGGGTTATTGTAGATCGGATGACGAAATCGGCTCATTTCATTCCCGACAAGGTTTCTTATTCGGCGTAGGACTATGCCAAGTTGTATTTGAAGGAAATGGTGAGGTTGCATGGAGTGCCCTTATCCATTATCTCTGATCATGGTACCCAATTCACTTCTCAGTTTTGGAAATCTTTCCAAAAGGGTCTTGGTACTCGTGTTAAGCTTAGTACGGCCTTTCATCCCCAAACCGATGGGCAAGCGGAGCGTACTATCCCAACGTTGGAAAGATATGTCGAGAGCATGTGTAATTGACTTTAAGGGTAATTGGGATGATCACTTGCCTTTGATTGAGTTTGCCTAAAACAATAGTTATCACTCAAGCATTGGTATGGCTCCATTTGAGGCCCTATATGGTAGGAGGTGTAGATCTCCAATAGGTTGGTTTGAGGTGGGTGAAGTTACCCTAATAGGTTCTGAGTTGGCACATGAGGCTATGGAGAAATTTCAAATTATTAGAGAAAGGTTGAAAATGGCTCAAAGTCGACAAAAGTTCTATGCCAATGCGAGAAGAAGAGATCTTAAGTCTGATGTTAATGATTGGTTCTATTTGAAAATATCACTCATGAAGGGTGTAATGAGATTTGGAAAGAAAGGGAAACTCAGTTCCCAATATGTGGGCAATTCATCGCTTATGAACTTGAATTGCCTAGTGAGTTGGCATTGGTACATCTAGTTTTCCATGTTTCATTGTTGAAAAAGTGTGTTGGAGATCCAACATCTATAGTCCCCTTAGAAGATTTAGGGGTTAAGGAGAATCTTTCTTATGAGGAACTTCCGGTTGAGATTTTAGACCGGTAAGTTAAGAAGTTGAGAAATAAAGAAGTTGCTTCCGTGAAAGTTCTTTGGAGGAATCAGTTAGTTGAGGGTGCTACTTGGGAGGCAGAGGCCGATATGATGTCCCGATATCCTTATCTCTTTCCTTCCAATCCTACTCAATCTTGAGGTATTTAGCTCCTCATGGTTTTCTCATTAGGTGTCATGTATCTTAAATATTCCCATGATATCCTCATTATGCATGATTCATGAAGAGCTTAAATTTTGAGAACAAATGAGTTTACCTGATTGATTTCTACTTGTTTATGTGCATTTGAGTATGAGTTTACAAATAGACCTCATGATAAGATGTTTTGAATATGCTTTAGCTTGGAGTCGATGTTTCCTCCTCGGATATGTGCATTGATATGATTGCATTCATGATGGTTTGTTAGATTAAGTTTCTACCTTCCTTATGATGTCTTGAATCTCATTTGAGGATGAATGTTCCCAAGGGGGAGATATTGTAACACCTCGGATTCAAGAAGGTAGAAATACAGCTCATTGTAAAATCTGGTGCCAGTCCAACGGAGCAACCAACGGTCCATCATTTGACACACAAACCGTAGGTCTGGTCCGTGGATTGGCCAGTCAATTTTTTCAGAATGCCAAGTTACTGTACTTTTTCAATGGTTCACCAGGACGGTCCGTCGTCCAATGCACGAGTCGTAGGTAGGGTTCGTAGGTGAGTCTCAGACTTAGTTAAACACAGGATCAAAATATTGGAACCTACGATCGTGGTCCACGGTCTATCGTTGGACCCACGAGTCCTAGGTGGGGTCCATCATTGGGGGTCCATGTCCGTGGTTTGACCAATGGACCGTGGGTTGGGGAGTGGATAAGGTCGGCAGTTATTTTCTTAGGGGATTTTGGGTCTTTCCTAATTATTCTAACCTAATACTATGTCATTTTACCCTTCACCTAAAGCCCTATATAAGTGTTTTAACCCCTAAATTTCCCCAATTGAAATCATTCTCTCAAATTCCTAAAAGAAGAACAAGTCTTCCTCTCAAATATTTCTCTCTAAAAAGCTTGAAGAAGAAAGAGTCAACCTAGGGTTTCAAGTCAAGCCTCCAATTCCACCATTGAAGGCAAGCTTTTGGCATTGAGGTATGATAGATTTCATCCATGGAGCCTTTTCCTCCGTGGAGTTCCCAAATTATCCATTTATGAAGTTAGAAATCTCCAATTGAGTTACGGTTTTTCTTCCATGTCATGGGTTCCTTTATATGTTGATTTACTTGATTGAATTATGATCTCTTATGCATGAATTTTGTTAATTTCATATTTTTAAGTTGAATCCCATGAACCCATGCCTAATCCCATGTTTTACCAAGTTATGATGATATAATGTGGGTTGTGGAACTATAAAAGATGAACTTATGAAATCATGCATGTTCTCATGGAATTGATGTAAATATTTTAAGGATGCTTTGAGAGTGAAGTACCAATGATATTGTTGTTGTTGTGTTGCTGAAAGGATTTCGCCTATACATATGAAAGCATGATTATGAAAGGATAATCTTAGATAAAAAGGCTTCTTAAGATTGAAAGGCTTTCTCACATAAAATGAACCTAATGTTAAGGAGCTATTCTAATGCTGAGGCAAGAGGCGATTACCCAACCTCTCTATTAAAAGACAATAGGTGATTACCCATGTTATATGATGTGAGGACAAGAGGTGATTACCCATGTCCTTTAAAAGATAAGATAAATATGATTAAGAATAATTCTGTGAAAGTTATGCTTAGTACCGAGTGGACAAGTGGTGATTACCCATGTCCCATAATGTAGGGTCCGACCTTACAGTTTTGCACTTTCGTGGCTAGGGATCTTATATAGAATATTAAAGATTGGTGAGTCTTCATCACCCGAGTACTGAGCTTGATTTGCATTTTGTCTTTACTTTTAGTCTTCCGAACTTGATGTACGGGCTACGTCTCGATGAAATCATATGTACTAGATGGCTTTGAGGCGATTTTTAGAGTTCCACTTTTCTCTATAAAACTCTTATTTGTTTAAAATATCTTTTAAATCACTTTATTATATTATCTTGTATGATGAAAGATAAGTGGCTTGTATGGGGCCTCTCGGGGTCTTATACGCCATGTTACGCCTAGGGTCTACCTTGGGTCGTGACATCAGAGTTTGACAGTCATTACCTTTTTCGAGTCATGGAATTCTTTTTTCACTATATCCCATGCCTGCTTTGCGGTTTTTGCAATAGTAATTCTGGAAAAAGCTGAGTTATGCATCGCTTGCTAGATGTAAAACAGAGCCTTAGAGCCCTTCTTTTTGTTCTCCCCCAACCTTTTGCTTCATCTTCCTCTGCATAGCCATTCTCTACCAAATCCCACAATTCTTGAGACTTGAACAAAGTCTTCATCTTTATGATCCAAAATTTGTATTTATCCCCATTAATGATGGGAATTAGTTGTTGAGATATGGTAGATGCTCCATTGGTAGCCATTCTTTGACTTCAATTTTTACTTTCTTCTTGCTACTGATTTGCTTCCAGTTTGACCAAACTAGGATAAAGAGAAAAATTAAGAGGAGACTATTGGGTTTTCTTTTGTGGTTTCACTCTCTCTCTCTCTCTCTCTCTCTCTCTCTCTCCCACTCTGATACCAATTTAGTTGGGGAATAAGGTAAGAAGAAACAACGTATAAGAAGAAGAAAAAGAAGACTTGCAGAGAACTTGCATGTTATTATTCAATTCAGTAAAACAAGTACATAGTACACTTTAAATGGGAATGAAGGCTCAATCACCTAAGAGAAGAATGACCCACTAAATTAACCACAACCTTATAAACTAAGATAAATATTAGCCACAAACAAAAGATATTCTTTGACTCAACTAAGACTCCTAACAAACGTGTTACTCTGTCAACTAAATAGGAACCACTAATTACATTTGAATCAATATTCAACATTTCTCATGTTGAATACAGTTCTCTCCATTATCTCTCTGAACAGTGTTTTAGTTCATGATGTTGCGACTTCCATAGTTAGGACGCTTAGTTCTCTTAGGATTGATCCCCTTCATATTTAAGATCTTATCACACTACAAACTTGAATATACTTAAAGAAAACAACCATCTAGTAAGAGAGAAAACGAGTAAGTAAAATAAGAAGAGTTATAACAAAAACAAAACAAAACAACAAATCAAAATTTAGAGAAGAAAAAGACTGAACTCACAAAAGTGGAGGCATAATATTGAGATTCGAGTAAGATAGAAAATAGAGATTAATTTGAAATCACTACTAGGTAGACATGTTCTTTCTCTGATTTGAGAAAACATAAATGAAATGGTGAGAGCTACGAGCTATGCTTAGATCACTGCTAGGGTACGGTGATTCAACGACAATATTTTGAGAAACAAAGCATTTTTTTTGTTTTTTGTTTTTGGTTTCTTTTAGAATTTTAATAACAATACATTGGCGCTAAGATTTGGTAAAAAGTGAAAACTTAACTTTGCTTAAATATTTAAGTTTCCACACTTTTTTTCCTCAAGACCCCTAAATTATAATTTGAGACGAGTTATTCATTTCTTCAAAGACCAGATTTAGTACCTTAACAATAAAATATAGAATTAAGGAGTGGAATAAAATCTCTTCCCAATATATGTACTTTTAGAGATGGGATTATTAACTCATCCCTAAATGTTGGTCTTAAGTAATGCTTTTTCTTATAGTGTAGAGTGCACTATTTATGTTTTAGAGGATATGCTACGGGCTTCTGTATTGGTCTTTGAAGGTCAGTATGACCACTTCTTGGCCTTGGCGGAGCTTGCATACAACAACAGCTACCACTCGAGTATTCACAAGGCCCCATTTGCTGCCTTATATGGTAGGATTTTGTCTCTTCAGTTGGTTAGTTTGAGTCTTCAGAGCCTAGGAATTGTAGTACTTATCTACTTTAATAAACCTTAGAAAGAGTTTGAGTGACTCAGGATAGGCTTAGGTCAGTTTAGAGCAGGCATAAGAGTTATGTTGATTATAGGCGCTTTCATTTGAGATTTCCAGTTGGTGACCGGGCGTTCCTTCATGTATCGCCCATAAAGGGTGTGATGATATTTAGGATGTGCGGCAAGCTTAGCCCCATGTATATAGAGTCGTTTGAGATTATCTACATGGTTGGTGATGTTCTTTATGTGTTAGCCCTACCATCTGCCTTTTCATCTATTCATTCATTTTTCCATGTTTCCATTCCTTGATGGTATGTTCTGTATGAGTCTCACGTACTCTAGTATAATTCAGTTGAGTTGGAAGACCGTTTGACCTTCTTGGAGGAGCCAGTTGCTATTTTGGCCAGAGATGTTTGACAGTTGCATTCAAGAGCCATTCCTATTGTTATGGTCTAGTGGAGGAATCTTCCAGTCGAGGAGGCTACCTAGGAGACCAATAAGGATATGTAAGAGCAATTTCTCCGCTTGTTTGAGCCTTCAGGTACTACATGATCTTTACTTTCGAGGAAGAAAATAATTTTAGTAGTGGATGTTGCAATCACCCTTCATGTCATTCCCATTTTATTGTGTTCTTTTGGCATTTAGAGCTTTCCTAAAGTCAACCCAAGTCTTTTATAACTTGTTGGGACTGATAGTGTGGTCACTTGGTCATTCGTTTTCTTTCTATGCAAGTTTATCTTTTTGGAGCTTTGAAAGTTTGAACGGTTGGCTTCGGTCAAAACTTCAAGTAAACGGCCTTAGAATGCAATTCTCAAAGTTCCATTAGCTCTGGAATGTCAATTTTGGGTAAGAAGCAATGTTTGTTTGGGTCGAGAAGCCTTTAATGTAGATGTTTGTGAATGTTTGGCAAAGGATTGACTTTGGTAAACATTCTAGGTAAATGGTCTTTGATGAGATTTCTTCCATTGCCGCTAGTTTCAGTATGTCGAGTTTTTTCTAGTAGAGTGGTTGTCTAGAGTCCTGATATCTTAGGTTGTGATTTTGGTGTTTAGGTGAAAAAATGAGTTTTAGGCTTAGAGGGGTCCCAAGGGGGTATTTCTATCAGTACAATCTTTTTTTTGGGAAATCTAACAATTTTATTGAGTCTGGAATGTCGAATTTAGTGGGGATAGCATATCTGGTTTATTTTAATTGGGTCCTAAATGAATTCGAAGGGTACTTTTAAAAAATAACAAAATATGTTTTTGCTAGTGCAGACGTTCTGAAACCGAAAATAGGCTTTTAGCGAAGGAAAGTAACTTTTCGCGACAAAATTGCTCAGTTATAAATCCCTAACTTCATATTAGTAGTTCATTTATCAAAACACGATTTTTTGAGCGATAGAGCTCTGATAGAACATTTGAACTGATTTTAGTTGCTACTTGTTGGAAATTATTGGAGCTTCGAGTTATGGTCATTGGGGTAGTGTTGTGGACCTGTTTTGAATGTAATTTGGTGTTCCAAAGACCTTTAGTTTCTCTTTTATGATGACCATGGTGTCTTTTCTTGCATGTTTTGTTTGAGGCAGCTTCTGAGCTCAAATTGTGCCCATTAACGGGGCACAAATCATCGAGCTAATAAAGACCCAATGGCGGTGTCAATTTGATATATCTAGCGCGGGTCCCACAATGCAATTTTTTAGTTGATTTTGGGTTTGTCTAAAATTATTGTGATTTTAGTGTCTAAACATGTGTATTCATGTTGTGATCATGTTTTTATAGGGTGGCAGCAATCAGAGGCCGTCCAAAAGGGCAATGCTCTAGAATTATGATTTTTGAGCACGTGCGGTTTTCGTTGAGGTCAGCTATGGCTTAGTGGTATTTAGAATGAGCTTCTGAATGTAAAATTCATGTTGATTTGCTAGAATTGTTTTGGAGTGTAGGTGATTCATGTGTAGTTATTAGAATTCATGCCTTAGGCCTTATTTTTTAGGTTTTTCGGAGTTCAAGCAGGCCTATTACTATCGTCTATTCATATCTTTCCTAGTAGCTTTCATATTCTTGCATATTTTTATCGGTAGTTTTTTTTTTTGAATTAGCATGTGCGTAGGCTAGTAATCGCCTTGGACTTGCTTTTCTAGAGTCCTTAGGCCTTAGAACTCTACGACATCACTTAAGATGACTTAAATCCTTGTAGACTGATATAGTAGACTTAGGTATCATAGTATTATCGTTAGCTAGGCAAGTACTAAGCTTATACGACCTTTTATCCATAATTTTCCATTGTGGGTCAACTCGAACATGTTCATTGGTAATTTTAGGCATTATTTGTTTGTTTGGGATCAGATCTTGGAGCTGGAGTGGGTCCCTCTGAAGATTGTTTCTCTCTACGATATGGACCAGTTTAAGGAAGAGTAGGTGATTGGGGGCTTTTGGAGTCTTTTAGCCAGGTTCAAGCTTTGAGGTAGGCTACAACTTATCCTCAATTAGATTGAGCTTGTGTTGTTATTGGTAGCTTGTTTTTTTATTTAGCCTAGGTGTAGGCTAGTGATTGTCCTAGACTTGCATTTCTGCAGTTGTTAGGCCTTAGAACACTCTGATGTCATTTAGGACAGCTTAGCTCCTTGTAGACTAATATAGGATACT
Source organism: Solanum etuberosum (assembly GCA_029582245.1). Lineage (NCBI taxonomy): Eukaryota > Viridiplantae > Streptophyta > Magnoliopsida > Solanales > Solanaceae > Solanum > Solanum etuberosum. The sequence goes on along the minus strand of JAJONR010005486.1, from coordinate 25,983 downwards.
TAGGTCTGGTAGTATGATCCTTAGCTAGGCTACTACTCAGCTTATATGACCTTCTATCCATAATTTTCCACTGTGGTTTGACTCAGACTTTTTCGTTGGTAATTTCATGCATTAATTGGCTGCTTGGGATCGGGCCTTGGAATTGGAGATGGAGTGGGTCCCTGCAGATTCTGAAGATGGTTTTGTTCTACGATATTGACCAGTTTGAAGAAGAGCGGGTGATTGGGGGCTTTTGGAGTCTTTTAGCTGGGTTTGAGGCCTTGGCGTATCTTTTCTTAGAGAGGTTTGAGGCCCCAGCGTACCTTCTATTAGTTAGGTAACAGGCCTCGATATAGATTATTACTCATGGTTCGAGGCCCTAACTCATCTTTATTAGCATTAGTTTGATTTGGTCACACGTCTATTAGTCGGATTCGAGTCATGACTTGGTGATTCTATTGGATTCTTAGGGTCTCATACTTCGGTTTGAGTTCGTGGATGGCTCTGACAGTTAAAAGATACTCTTAAACATAGCTAGTAGTTCCTTAGCTCTTCTATGCACCCATCAGGCTTATGGTGGTCCATTTGGGTTATTTACTTTCAATTGCGCATGAGTGCAACTTCAAAGCTTATGGAGTACAGTTAGGTTTTAGATAGTTATTTGTCTTTTCGTTCATCCTTTTGTAGACTCATACGCTTGTAAATAGATTTTCCATAGCCATTTTTTATAGTGACCTCTAGTTTTTACCTTCTTGCTCTTCATTATTTTCATTATTTTCCAAGCTCATTCAGCTTATGACTCCTACTAGGTACCTCATATTTTGGTACTCATACTACACCTTGCATCTGTTTTCTTTATGCAGATCTGAGCACTAGTCACTAGCGTTGATTTCAATCCTATTGCGAGGATATCGGATACAAAGGGTGAGATTTTCGCGTCCTAGATCAACCTGTCTCCTTTTTGTAGATATTGACTAGCCTTTTGCATTTAAGACAAGTCTATATAATTTGGTCCACATTTTGGGACTTATACTCTTTTGAGAAGCTCTATACTTGTGACTATCAATTTTTGGGAATGGATTCTTTATTTTGTGTTATATATATTTTGTGGTCTTACTTTTTGTTGCTTTCGTTAAACTATTTCCAATATCGCTTATTGCATGTTGTTTCGACCCACTAAGCTTGTTACTTATCGTTCAACGTAACAGATTGGGTTACCTACTGGCGAGTTATGATAGGTGCCATCATGACTTGGGGATTCAGGTCGTGACAACCTTTACCATCACAAAACAAGGTCTACTTTTGTTAATTGTCCCTAGATCAGGTTGTATGGGCTTCCCAACCGCAGATACCAAAGAAAATAAGAATTGCTTGACAAATAAAGTAGGTAATAGGCTTGATAAGGAGATCTAAGACACGACCTTCGTAGTCTCTTCATTAATCTTAAATTTTGCATCATAAGTCAATGTGCGCATAAGGTACGAATACCCATACTTGAAATCAATGAAAAAAGGCCCCTTTAGAAATAATATTAATTAAATCTCCTTGCTAAGTAAGACTAATTAGAATAATTTTGTTATGCCAAATTTCAATCTGATGATCACCTTCGATCACACATTGTTAAGATATTATCAACCTCAATTCCTTTAGATTATTGTCCAGCTTGTATTCCTAAGATACTTAGAACAAAACTTTGAAGAACTTGGTAAGAAGCAACAAAGTTTAAAGAGTATTTTCTAACTAGAAAATTAACACTAGTAGAGAAAATAGAATCAGAAACAGATTAGAAACAATATAAAAATATTTTTCTCAAAGAAAGAAAATCGAGCCCACTGAATGCACAGTGTCCCCTTAAGGAAATTATTCCCCTCAAGTACCCGAGGTTAATGGAATATATCCTCCCAGGATAGAACAATCTTACTCACCGGTGAATCGGTACCTAAAACCACGGTGTCAGCGAACCACTCAACAGCAGTTTGTACACTTAGAATACTAGATTTAGTAGTAGTAGAAGAAGTCAAGAAAATTTCGTTTTTAAAATGAGAGGAAATCCCTCAATTTATAGAAAACAAAGGGTAGTGTGAAAAGGTTCTTATTGTGCCTTACCGGAAAGGTCACAACCCTTTGAAAAAATCACAATCTTTCGAAAAGGTCACAACCTTTTATAAAAGTCGCAACTCTTCATTTTCAATTCACACTATTTTAAACTCAACAAACCCTAGTTATGGTATTTGGCTACTCATAACTTTATGCAATGAAAAAGAATTGTAATAACTGAAGAACATTAAGATGAAGAGAAATAATAGAAGCCTTCAATGAAAACTCAGTACTTGCAAGATTTTATGTTGTTCATGCAAAGGTAAAGAATGTAAAATTAGAAAAGTAAAAATCCCAATCTATTTCATCACTTCAGAAAAGGTGATCGACCACAACCTCCGCACACCAAACAATGCTTACAAATATATAGTGGTAGAAATTAACTTGTACTTCTAAATCGACTTGGTATTGCTTTTAATATTATTTTTTTTATCCTAAAAGCCTGATTTGTGACACCCCCATCAACAGAGCCTCTAAGGTATGTGGCACGCCTTCCAATGCATCAGTTGTCGTACCACTAGGCTAGGTCTCTATCCTATGATTTTTAGTAAAAATTACTGCACATGCCTTCATGGGGTGCATTTCGAGCACAACAGACCCCTATATTTAACTTTTATTTCATGTCTCGATCATTCTCTAATGCTTGACATTTGTTCCTTTTGTCATTTAGGTTAGATTTTTGCTGAATTTGACCTAAAGTATATCTAATCACATACATTTACTAATCCACATCAATTATGCTAAAAACACATGAATATATGTGAATTAATTCTTTAAAAGGAGTTTAAAATAGGTAAAATATGAATTTTGGGTGTGTAAATATGTCCAAGATCAGTTCCCAACAATACTTCATCTATTCTAAGAAAAGTTATTATTTCAACAACCATGCTTGTATTCTCTCCAATGTGTCCTACATATGAATGGATTAAGTCCCCTTTATAATCTCTCCAACAAATGCCATATGTATTCAATCCTCGATTTAGCTTGCTTGTCATGTAAGTACTAATCTTGATTGTACTTGCTTGTGATTTCTTCCAATTCACCAGAGAATAATATATCCTTGGTCGTAAATGCATCGGTATTGCATCACTGTTGGCCAATTCGTTGATATTATGATTAGAAAAAAGGAAGTTAACCCTAACTAGCTTTTTAATTGTGATTTCATAAATCATTTTATCATATGTGATATTACCGTCATTTCTTCTTGAATTCCTCTTCTTACATATCTCCCACATAATAATATAAAGAACAACTCTTTAGATGGTTTTTTCTACAGGAGGTTAAGGGGTTGTCCACATCTATAGGATAATTTGTTACAAGTTCAGTTTTTCAAAATTTAAACTTGTCCAAGAAGCAAATTAGCTCCATATTTTAGTAGTTGACAAAGATTTTAGAAATAGACGTGTCATGGTGTCTTATATGTGTTTTTCACATGACCAACATCTTGATACTACATTGATCATTATTATTTCAACTTCTTAGTCAAGCCCGCCATAGAAAAACATTATTTATAACAAATAAAACATTTATTCAAATATATGTATGTATCTAGACTTTTTCTTTTTCTGCATCATCTCCTCATGGGAAGACTATACTGTGATAGCTCATTAGCATTTCTCATCCATCATACCTCATCATTATCAAAATTGATTTGTTGTGTGGTGATATTTTTATTAATATACTGCACCACATCAACAATATTATATATCTGAATTTCCATCAATAATGAATTCCTTCACCTTTATCTTTTCCTACAAGCTAAGCCTTCTTATTATATGAATCCTAGACACCTTTTTCTACATGTCAAAGTCAATCCTAAAATTAAACCATCAGTTAGACATGTGAAACTCGAGACAAAATGTAAATCTAAATTCATGCATAACCACACAATTCAAATTAGAGAAAAATTTATTATTGACATATATAAGACTAGTTATTATTAGTTATGACATTATTCTTTATATTTCAAATTTTAACATTAAAAATTACGGGATATAACATTTTGTTAAATATTTTTTTTTAGAAAATTGGAATATAAATTAACAAACAAATTAAAAATAGTAGTGACAATTAATAATAGGCATAAACTTAGGAGAGCTATAACAAAAAGTATATTTGTTTTCCTTTTTTAACTCAAAATAGTTACAAATCATTTTCTCTCACCTGTTAATTGTCTATCAAAATAAACTTCTTTTTTTACTCAATATTCGTCTCTTTCTCTATCATCTCAAAACAGTAGTCATCACTGTCTTCTCTCTCGAATACTTTTTGTTTAGTATTCTTTTTCATTTTGTATTGTCATGGATAATTTCTTATCAATATTAATAAAGCATGGTGATAGATAGGATTGTTCAGGTTAGTGTTTATTTTGAATGTGCTTTTGTATTATCTATATCAATAGTATTGTGTAATTTTATTCAAATTAGTGAATATGAATATTCAATTGTTTGGTGTATGTAAATTTTTTACTTTTATACCAAAAAATGGTAAAGAATGATGTGGAACAAAAAATGCACAATTTTCTAATTTTATACGAAAAAAGGGCACAACATTCTATTCGCAGTGGAGAATCTTCTAAAATTCTCAAGTCTAAAAAGGTCAAGTCTGTTGTATTAATATTTCAATAATTTTTAAGGTATAATGTTTGAATATAAATTTGATATACTATATATATAACAACTGTTTACTTTTGGCATGAATTTAGTAAAGAAATTTGCATATAACTGCAATGAAATTGATATACTTTTAGTTTGTAATTAAAGAATGTTTAGAATTAACTTGTTTGAATTGGGTATTCTTCTTGGTATGAATCCTGTATGAACCAGTGTCTATTCTTCGTATGAAATATGTATAGATATTGGCAGAAACCTTTGATGCAATTGGTATACTATTTATATAGCAAAACATAATTACTAGTTACAATTGGTTTGAAATTGATATTCTTTTGGTACGAATTTAATATAAACCACTGTTTAATTTTGAAATGAAATTGGAATAGAATTATACATAATAATGGTATGAAATTTATATACTGTTAGTTACCATTAAATAATATTTACATAATAATGGTATGACGTTATATTCACTCTTGGTATGAAATTAGTGCTTGATATTGACAAAAATGTGTATGCAATTGGTAAACTATTTATATAACAAAACACAGTTTCTAGTTAGAATTGATTTAAAATTGGTATTCTTTTGGTACAAATCTGATATGAATCAGTGCTTACTTTTGACATGAAATTAAAATAGAATTATGGATAATAATGATATGAAATTGGTATGTTGTTAGTTACCATTAAATAAATTTTACATAATAATGATATAACTTTATTAAAAAATGTATAGCATTTGCATGAATATGGTATAAAATCTGTAACTAACAGTACATAGTATATCCCTTTTATAGCTTGAAAATTTTTTGAAGACGCATATGCAATTTCTGTTGAACCTCTTCCATGCGAGAATACATGAAATACACAAAGTTATGCGTCAGAGCCTAAATTGTTGTCGCCTGATTCTAAAAGAAAGGTAAGGATACCACAAATTAAATGTTGGAAGAGATTTGCTAATGTGAAATTGAAGAGGTCTAAAGTTACGTGCAACGCATATCGTAGGGAGGGACACAACAAGAAGACATGTTCAAATTATCCTGCTGAACATTAGTCATCATTTGTTTTTATTTTAATTTATTTGTTTAGTTGTGAAAAACACATATTTTGATGTTTTTGGTCTTTTAACATAATGAATTCTAATTTCTATACATTTATTATGTGTATCACTTACTCCTTTGTATGTGTAGTATTTTTCAAATGTAGAGTCAAAAATTAAAATTGGTTACTGCTGGTAAACATTTGGTATCCACGTGGTATCCACTAGAAAAATCAAGTTCACCAGTGTACGCAATTGGTATCCAATTAGTATCCAACTGATATCCCAGTGAAAATATTAAGTCTAAACATGTATGCAATTGGTATCTAATTGGTGTCCAGCTAAAAATACAACATATAATTAAGATTTCAACCGAGCAAGCCAAGCTAAAACTAGTTAATGTTGTATTCAAATGGTATACATTTGAAAAGTTTAAATGTAACAATCTATGCAATTAGTATCTAAATAGAATTTCAAAATATTTAATTCTTACTACTTTGTGTATGCATCATTTTTCAAAACTAAAATCTCAATCTAAAACTGATAAATGCTGATATCCAACTTGAAAAATTAAGACTAGCATTGTATGCAATTGGTATCCAACTGAAAAAATTAAGTCTAACAATGTATGCTTTTATACTGAACATAAAACATATTTTTTAATTCAAAAAATCATTAACGAAATTAATAAAATTTGTTTAATAATGCATAGTAACAATAATAAAATAATGCATAGTATATATTATTGTAAAAACCTGAAGCAAAAAATATAAAATATCCTAAAATCAAAACATGTAATGAAAGTCTAAGCTAATTATCTATCTGACAACTTATCTCATTGGTCTTGGTGTAGGATAATTGATAGTATTCGGAGCATATTCTTTTGCTATGTGTGGTTCACCAAATTGCTAGCAATAGTGTCAGTTACATCATTCTCACTAATTGCGTCATCAGCGTTCTTGCTTCTTACATACTGCTGAGGATTATGGCGTACTTTCGTTGATGATATTTTACATCAATGTTAATAGGACCCATATCAAAAACTCCATTGCAATATATTCAGCAAGGAGACATTTGTACGAGCCACAATCACTAACATAACATTGAAAAAGAAATTAAGAATGAAAGTGAATTTATTATTATGAAAAAATTACAATAAGTTAGAAATACATACTTTGATCTTAGATTTTGCTGAGATACATCCTTCCTAAATTCATATATGAGAGGATCTGAAATTAAGGCTTATCAATATATGTAGGTAGTTGATTGAAACAGAGATCCAGCCTTTTACCATATGCAGAGTTTGAGTTAGAATATTATAACTTGGAGACTCTATTTCAACATTAGATTCATCCTCTAGATATCTTGGACTCTTTCTAGGTGTATTATGGACTTTTTGATACTTCGTCATGTTTGTTTGTGAATCGAACTTTTGATTCTTCACAATGTGTATCAGATTTGCTGTGGTTTTCATTTGAATGGAGAAGAAGAACAATGAAGAAGTTAAAAGATAAAGTGTAATCGTGGATGGAAAGAGAAACGTGGGTATGTGAGAGTGGAGGTGGGGGTGACGTGTGATAAGTTATGAAAATTCCTTAAAAAGTATAATTAATAATTATCGACTGATTCTCTCCCATTATGTTATTTTTCTCACCTATTAATTATAATAATATTATATAATTACATAAAAATACAATTAATTAATTTATAAATTAAAACTGATCTATTAATACTTTTAATTAAAACTTTATAAGTATTAATAAACAAATAGATATAAAAGTTGTAATATTAATCCTTAAATAGATGTGTAGGTGATTTTTCCTTCAAATTATATATGCTTGGATTATAAATCAGTATTGGTAAATCAGTTACTCTATTTTTTCAGGGCTTGGGCCTAAAGTTCTCAATTTCCACCATTAAATTCCATGTTTGTAGGATATAAATATCACTAATAAAATTTAATGGTGGATGTAGTACCGTGAATTTATGGTACTTTTGATGCTTTAAACTTAGAGTTTTACATGCGTCTTAGTCATTTGTTAGTAGATGTAATGGTGTTTTTGCTTGGATTTTGCAGAAAATAGGTAGTTGGTGCTAAAATGTTGCAGCAGCAGGGATTTTTGTTGGATGATGACTTGACCTATGAGCCGTCAACTCTTCTACGAGCCGTAGGTGGAACTCGTAGGTTGAAGAGCTTAAAATTATAGCTAAGTATAAAACGACTGAAGGAAATTGACGAGCCGTAGTTACTTCTAGGAGTAGTACATAGTGAGTCGTAGAAAAATTCAAAGAGGATGTGCTCCATTACTTGAATGACGGTTGAACAGGACGGGCCAGACAAAGATCTATGAGCCATAGATCATGCCCATAGAAATTTCTCTCCAGATGAAGGATTGACTGCTAACTGATGGAGGCAACCTAAGAACCGTAGGAGTACCTACGAGTCGTAGGTGCCAAACTGTAGACGACACTGCCCAAACTGAATTTTCTTAGCTTTCCTTTTCCTACTTTATTTAGGATTTGTTCTATAAATATTAGTTGTATTTTTTTGTTTTTGGGTTGTTAGACGTTTTTTAGATACATAATTTTGGCTTTGAGAATTATTTTGCAACACTTTTGGCATTTAATTCTGGGAGTGTTGGTTTATGAAATTTGCTTTTCTTCATCACTTCAAGATTCTGAATTTTACCTATCCTAATTGTAAGTTCATGATTTATTCTATTAAACTTATTATGAATTGTGATCACTCAAGCATGAGTAGCTAAATCTGCAACTAGGGTTGTGGGAACCAGGAGTAATTAACAACGTAAAACTAATAATTAAGTAATTCTTGAAGAGTGTTTATGCATGTATTTTTAATCTCTTCGTTTTGAATGCTTTTTAATGGTGCGCAATGTTAGAACTCACCTCATTCCTACTTGCCCGACCAAGGAACTAATGAATGAGAAAGAGATTAAACAACATAGATTTAGTGTTGATAATTTGCTATCTAATAGCCTAACCCAAATATGTGAGGGCTAATATGGGGTCAAGGGTAAGTGTTAGTAAAGCATACACCCGTAGACCGACCATGTTGCGTGGTGGAAAAATCTCTACATGGACGACCAATCACATAGGATATACATAACTTACTTACTTTACATGTTAAACACTAGGAAAGAGTTACTATTATTAGGATTACTGCGTTAAGAACTTGTGGGGAACACATGTGCCCTAGTTTCATCACATATTGATATTACAAACTGTGAATGCTATTACTTGTTAACTTGTTACTACAAATCAATCAATTATTATTTTGTGTCACAAATCCCCCTTTTTTATGGAAATAACCTGATTAAAAGTACAATCAATAATAAATTGGTCTAACTCTAAACTATATTCCTCGAAGGATTGACCTTATTGACTCCTATTCTGGTGATAGAACTGTTTGATCTTTGGGGCCTTGACTTGGTCCGTTTGTGAATTCAAATGGGATGAAGTACATACTTAAAGCGGTTCACTATGTGTCTAAATTGATGGAAGTTGTTGTGCTTTCAAATAATGAAGGAAAGATTGTCACCGCATTCCTGAACAAGAATATCTTCTCCAGATTTGGTAGACCAAGGGTGAGTATCAGCAATGGAGGTTCCCAATTTTGTAATAAGTTGTTCAAGGCGTTGTTTGAGAAGTATGGTGTTTGACACAGCGTAGAAACTCCTTATCATCCGTAGTCTAGTGGGCAAGTTGAAGTGTCAAATAGAGAAATTAAGCAAACCCTTGCAAAGACTGTGAATGCAAACAGAACTGATTGGTCAAAAAAGCTTGATGATGCTCTATGGGTCTATCATACTGCATTTACGGGTGCACAGTACGAGTCTTACTCATTTTGATGGTCTATGTCTGCACTCGTAGACCCCAGGTATTTTTTTGAATTTTACTAAGTGTTGAGTGAAATGACAGAACCCATCTATGGCTCATAGGACTAACTATGAATCGTAGAAGGGGTTTCGTAGGTCCATTCTGTGTTAATTATAATGACCTGCAATCCATGTCAATAAAAACTCCTTCTTTTCAAATTCATTCCCCATTTCCCTCTTCCCAACCGTTACAAACCATTGCAGCCCTCCAAATTCCCACCCTTTCACATCCAAATCATACCCCTTACAATTCCATTACACACTATTTAATCCCATTCCTCCCATCTTCTCTATTTCGTCTTCTTTTCTTCAATTCCCTAAATTTTCTTCTCTTCATAATCTAAGGTCGCGGGTCCCGAATCTAGTAAGTTGGTTGTCAAGATTTAGATGTACACACTCACACAACTTCATATTTTTTCTAAATGGTAATGATTTTGAACTAACCTAATTAATTTTTAGTTGAAATTGAAGTTGTTACTTGACCTAGGATATCTATTACTTGTTGAGTATGCCTAAATTGGTTAAATTGTACCCTTGGGATGAAAGTAATTGTGAGTGTCCTCGATTATGTGTAAACATGTGAACAAAAGGCTACAAATTGTGTTCTTGACTTAGGGATTGAGATGGTACAATTTGTTGTTGTGATTAAATGCTAAGAGTAAACCCTAAGGATGAAGGAATTGCATGAAAATATGTTGAAATGCATGATCTAGATTTTGTTAGGAAGAACTGATGTTGAAAATATGTGTTAAACAAATGTTGGGTCTGAACTGCTAAGAATGTTGAGGTCAACGACTTTGATTTATGGGTCGTAGAACTTCCTAAGGACCGTAGATCAAGTCTCGTCATCCTGAGGCACAAACTAGTAGCTTAAGTTAGGAATGATGGTTTGGCTTATGATCCATGGAAACATTAACGGACCGTACTGGTGAACTGTCGTTCCAACTTCTGGGACTAAAAAATTTACTTCCTTAACGACGGTTAGGTCCTACGGTCCGTAGAAGCTTCTACGGCCTGTAAGAACCAACCCTAAGTCCAAAAAGACTATGTATTTTTGAAGCTTTTTTTTTGTTTCGTAGTTTTATTTTCTTCTTTTCTTGCTTTACTTTGTATGTTTTGGGTACTAACAAGTCTTACACAGGTACAATGGCACCAAAGAAACCAAATACATAACAACAAAAATGGCGTCTAAGTCTGTTGCACCTTCAGCCTGGAGGCTAGTGGAGCAACAGATGATGAGTCGAGCGGGTGTGAGTTTGATCTGGGCACCTCTTAGGGCTCTCCTACGCTACCTCAGACTACACAACAGTAAACAAAACAACTTGAAATAGTTCTGGTGTCTAAGGAGGGGCAGTCCTCTATTCATGATAGTACCTCCCAGACTGAGGAGGGGGCATGGAGTGTGAGAGAAGGCAATTGGGAGTCACAGTCAAGCTCTGGCTCAAACTCAGTTGCAGTATTAGCTTTTGAGCCATCTAAGTCTGGAGAAACATATGATCCTCCTAACGCGCCAATTGAGCCGATAGTAGTTGTCGGTCAGCGAAATATATGGTGTGTTTAGGGGATGTTCCAAATCTTCATAGATGTTTTATGGCATAATGCGCAGCAAAAGCTTGCCCAACCAATTACTGAGGAGCGACGAGTTCTCACAGGCAGTCTTCACACAGCGCCAACAATGCATGATTTGTTTAAGCATCACAAGTGAGAGTAGATGGAAAAGGCTCCGGGAAAGTATAGTTCGGAAATGGTTAGGGAGTTCTATGCATTTGATGTAGCCACTTTTAAGAATTCTTTGCCTCTAAGGGCCAAGGAATTGGCTCAGCCTCTACTTTTGACTACTGTAGTGCGGGGTGTTCCCGTAGACTTATCGAAGCCACATTTTTCCATTTTATTTATAGCCCTTCTCATGCACAACCGAGTTTAATTATCGGATGGGCTTGGTCCAAAGTAGAGCGACCATAAGAGATACCGAGCAGCGAGAGGCCTTGCTTCGATGGGTAGCTGGGTACATTGCTGAGAAGGGTGTTAGAACAGAGTGGATTCGGGACTTGTAACTGTCCATAAGAAAGGTGACTCCGAACTTTGTGGAAAAAATTTGGTGGTCTGTTGTCTTAGCCAAATTGTACCCCAAGATGGTAGACAACTAGTTGACTTGGGATCGGGCAGTTATGATGGCTTACTTGATGGTGGAGATACATGGGGGGCATTTTGGGAGAAGACCACACTTCCATTCCCATCTGGAGGATTTATCGGCTGGTTGAGGTGACCAAGACTATTGATGTAGGTTTGACATGGGAAAAGGCAAACCCCGCGGCACAATATAGGGGTGTTCAGTTTGACTTGCCGCCTTTGGGTGAGGCACTTGCACCCGAGCATCCCGAAGAGGGTACCATTCTAGCCCTCACTACGGAGCCCGATATGACAGCTCCACCTTCTTCTTCATCCGGCCCGGCTGCAAGCACACCACGTGCTCCAAATACTACAAGTTTCACTATGATGCCCCTAGCCAGAGTCTAGAAATTAGAGACTCAAATGGCGACCCTCTTGCAGCATATCTGGCCATGGATGATGAATACTGTAGAGGAACCGGAGGTGAGGTTGGAAAAATATGTTGATGATAAGATCTAGGTAGTGCACTGGAGGACTGGTGCCTTTGAGCTTCAGATGCTGGATAGGCCCAGCCTGGGCTGAATGTAGATCTCGCCGCCTTCTAAAAAGAGTTAGCCAAGATCCAGGCTGACATTGATGGCTTGGTTGCCATAGACTCTCATATACCAGAGTCTCCCCTTGAGGATGATGGAGGCAATGTGATATTTTCCATATTCGGTGATCATGAGCCTGTCATTGACCCTTCTCATGCAGTTGGAAAATGCACATGGTCTTTGGAGTGTACTACCGATACGAAAGAGGAGAAGAGAGAAAAAAAAGAGGAGAGGCATCCGTTTGAGGTGGTGCAGCGCTAGTCGAGAGTTGATGACGAGATACGAAAGCTTAGATTGAGAGCGTTGTCTATTGGAGCATCAGGTTAGAGGGGCACTATTGATTGTGCTCCTATGATTGCTATGAGGGGAACTATTGATGGTGCTCCTTCAGTTATTTTGGAGGGCATCACTAAGGGCTCCGCACATGTTGATACATCAGGTTTGGGGCAACCAGACCCACCAACTTCTTGATTGATCTTAGGCGCTTAAGCGCCACAGGTTTGTCTCACCTTATGTTTTACTTTATTTGTGCATTCGGGGCATTGCACTATTTTTCATGTGGGGTGGGGTGAACGGATTGTGAGTGTTAGTGTGAAGTATGAATAACCCAACTCACAATCCTTCCTTGGGGTTTTCTTTCCTGTGTTTGTTTTCCCAAAGGAACTGCTTAAATTTTGTTGAACCGGCATGTTTAGGATAGTAAAAGTGTAGAAGTAGACTAGAAATAAAAGCATGATGATAAAATAGCATGAAAATTGACACCTCTCCAAATTTTGATATGTGTTATATATGTGTGATTAATAAGTTGAATGTGTAGGATCTTTGTATGACATGATAGGAATCGATTAGACAACATGACTTAAGCTATAACATGGACTAGATACACTGATGATTTGATAGTGAAACAAGATGCCATGTGTGTGAGGATGTTTGTATATTCATACTGTACGGACCAATCTAGAACTTGCCACATTGCTCTTGCTAAGATTACTTAAAATGTGAATTATAAAAAGATCACCGGCCATTGTTCAAAATGAGTCCAGTTAAGCCTAAAACAACCAACCAAATAAATGAATTTCTCCCTTCGATCCAAATTTTTTAGCCTAAAGAAGACTATTCTTTCAATTCACCCAATTCACCTCGCCTGAGTAAATTGTTAAACTTTTCTTTGGCCCTGGTCCCTCCTAGGACATTGTGTACTTTAGAGTTGTTCACCTTGATTTTGGACCTGGTCCTTCCTGGGACATTGTGCACCTCAACTCATGCTGAGGGTGGCTATTATGGAGGAAAACAAGAAAAAAGGTATGAAAAGAGTTGTGTGCAGAAAAAAGAAGAAAAATCTGTAAAAATATCTAAGATGGTGTGACTGAATATAAAGATAAAATAATGAAAAGCTTAAATGGAAAAGATAAAGAAAAGTTGAATCAAGCATTAAAATCAAGTCAAAGTCATAACTGAGATTCAATGAATAATACAGAGAAAAGCAAAAGTAAGACGATGACATGATTGGTTGTTAAAGAGGAAAATAGTAGATGTAATGTCAAGGAGGGCAGAAAAGTCACTTAATATCTAAATACACCATAGCTTATCCTGAGCCTACATTAAAAGCTAAGAAAGTCCTATAGTGATTCTAATTTAACTGTTTGAAGATTGAAGTGTAGAAAATAAGGGCAAGCATATGGTATTGTGCACGAACTGTATTGAATTCAATTTTGAGTGTGAGTATATACTGAGTCCCTAACTATAACTCCAATTTTGTGTGAACAAAGAGATTTCTTTGCGGTAAGGGCACAAGTTACATTATTGAAGAGTTGGTATATTGGTGATTACTGTCTGTCTATGTGAATGTGTCTATTGGTATGTCTATGTCATAAATTGATCCGCATGTGTTGACTTGTTGATTTAAAATGATTGTACTGTGCTGAAAATAAATAGGGAGGGTTGATTATTGAGAAAATGCCATGTGATTGCTTGAGTTTTTGGGTCACTTTTGCATAAGTGTCGTTTAGAGTCTGTTGCGTCGCTTAAGGACAAACAACGATTTGAAGGTGAGGGTGTTGATGTACCATGAATTTATGGTACTTTTGATGCATTAAACTTAGAGTTTTGCATGCGTCTTAGTCATTTGTTAGTAGATATATGATGGTGTTTTTTCTTGAATTTTGTAGGAAATAGGTTTTGGAGCAGTAGGTGCTAAAATGTTGCAGCAGCAGGGATTTTTGTTGGTTGATGACTTGACCTATGAGATGTTAACTCTTCTACGAGCCATAGGTTGAAGTGCTGAAAATTAGAGCTAAGCATAAAACGACGGAAGCCAATTGACGATCCGTAGTTACTTCTACGATCTGTACATAGTGAGTCGTAGAAAATCTCAAAGATGATGAGCTTTGAATAACGGTTGAACAGGATGGGCCGTACAAAGATCTACGAGCCGTAGATCATGCCCGTAGATATTGCTCTCCTCATGAAGGACTGACTGCTGACTGATGGAGGCAACCTATGAACCGTAGGAGTACCTACGAGTCTTAGGTGCCAAACCGTAGACGACACTACCCAAATCGAATTTCCTTAGCTTTTATTTTCCTACTTTATTAAGCATATGGTTTCTATAAATATTAGTTGTATTTTTTATTTTTGGGTTGTTAAACGTTTTTGAGATACATACTTTTAGCTTTGAGAATTATTTTCAAACACTTTTGGCATTTAATTCTTAGAGTGTTGGTTTAAGAAATTTGCCTTTTGTTCTTCAATTGAAGATTTCGAATTTCATCTATTCTAATTGTAAGTTCATGATTTAGTCTATTGACCTTATTATAAATTGTGATCACTCAAGCATGAGTAGCTAAATCCACAACTAGGGTTGTGGGAACCATGAGTAATTAACAAAGTAAAACTAGTAACTAAGTAGTTCTGGAATAGTGTTTAAGCATGTATTGTTAATCTCTTCATTTTGAATGCTTTTTAATGGTGAGCAACATTAGAACTCGCCTCATTCCTACTTGTCCGACCAAGGAAGTGATAAATGAGAAAGAGATTAAAAAAGAGATTTAGCGTTGATAACCTGCTATCTAATAGCCTAACCCAAATATGTGAGGGCTAATCTAGAGTCAAGGGTGAGGGTTAGTAAAACATACACTTGTAAACCGATAAACTTGTGTTGTGAAATTCCCTAATTGGATGACCAATCACTTAGGAGATACATAACCTACCAACTTTGTAGGCTAAACATTAGGAAAAAGTTACTATTATTAGGATTACTACGCCAAGAACTTGTGGGGAACACATTTCCCCTAGTTTCATGTCATATTGATATTACAAACTGTGAATATTGTAACTTGTTACTACGAATCAATCAATTATTGTGTCACAAATGCCCTCCTTTTACTAAAATAATCTGACTAAAAGTACAATCAATAGTAAATTGGCCTAAGTCTAAATCATAATCCTCGTGGGATCGACCCTAACCTCTGTTAGATTCTTTATTTGACAACGACCGCTTATACTTCTTTAGGGATGTGTAATTTGGGCGTATCAGTGGAAATTGGAGATTTTTTTTAAAAAAATATTGTAGTTTCCAATACAATTTCAATTTAGATGCCCTAAGCTACACGTTGAAGGAGGATTTAACTTGAAACCGAAATTTTTAAGTCAAAAAATAAAAAATAGGTTGAAACGTACTTTTGATTTTTAATTTTTTTAAAGTCATTTTAAACTTATTTTAAGTTATTTATAACTTTCCAAACACTCCCCAACTTATTTTTAGTCATTTTTGACTTATTTTAATTTATTCTTATTTGGAAAAATTATGCAGAATAACAAACATTTAGCCGATATTAGGTTCTATAGTCACAGTTTAAGAAAACTGTAATTCTCAGCTACAATATTTCAAATTCTTACTATTCGCCTGATTTGTATAATTTGTCTGATTTGTATAAATCCAGAATTTGTATAATTCGGTTCCTGATTGTATAAATCAAGAATTTTGTGTATGTTTACCCTAGCTATTTGTCTACGATTTATGAAAAAATCATAATAAGTTACCATGTTTGTATATTGGCGAGCGAAATATATAAAAGGAATTCTGAAAACTCCTTAATGTATAGAATTTGTATATACTTACCTTATTAGTTTATTCGCAAGCGAAATATACAAACGGGCATAAATATACAAACGGGCAGAAATATACAAATCGCAATCTCCATAGCAAACAAACATATAGCGATGAAGCGTAATTATCGAAACTATAGCGCCACCACAAGAAAAGGCTGAATTACATGGGGATTTTCATGGGGATTAGTATGAAAATTTGCAGAAAAATAAGTTTCCTACGGATTTTCATACTAATTCCTTGAAAAATCCCCATGTAATTCACAATTTTCGTGTAGTTATAGAGCCTTATTATATCTATTACATTTGTTATTTCTAAAATGTTCTTTTTTTATATTTGTCAAAACCTCCAGAAGTCAAAAACTGACTTATAAGTAGGTTTGATCAACTTTTAAGTCAATCCAAACACCTCACCATAGAAACAATAAATGTTCTTATGCTTGTTTGGGATATGTAAATCATACTATTAAAAGCAAAATCGAAGATTTTGGGTTTAAGACCTAAAAGCATCAAATTTAAGCCTGATTGGAAATCTAATAAAAGATTTGGACTATTATATTTATGGGTAGCCTGGGAACGTTTGTTATCTCATGTTTTGACCATGAAATTTGGGGTTGTCTTTGACCTAGTCTAGTTAAGAATAGAAAAGTGACATTGATGGATCTGTCTAAATTCATAGACTTTCTTTTGAATAGATCAAGGTCATGTGTTTATTATGAATATGGAAAGGAGGTTCTATTAGGATAATGTATTTTACACAATAATTATCTATGATACTATACATCCAAATTTAAAATATTTTTCAACTTTCATGATATGGTAGTCAAAAAAAAAAAATATTGCTACCCTGCAAATAGTAGCTAACGTTATTTCCATTACTCATGACAAGCAATTCTTTTTGCTAATTTGAATTAAATATGGAACAACCCAACTATGAATAAATTGAAGCTACTCTTGAAGTTTTCAATTCTTATATATCTTAGCTAATTATCACAAATAAACAAACACCAAGTCTTGGTGCTAGTTTAAATGTCATTCAAATAAAGTACAACAAATAAATTATTTCTAATTTGGTAGTTTCTCATTTCGACAACTGACTTAGAAAATCAAGGGATCGTTTCTTATTGTGTATAACAATAGTCTTAATTAGGATGCAGTAGTAATGTTGATATTAGTTATGTTGAACTTATTTCTTATGTATTGTTTGGTTTGGTGTATTAAAACAATATGCATGGTATAATTTTCTAAAATAAATATATGTTTAGAAAAATACCATTCACAAATACGGTGAAAAGAACACAGAAATAGTTTTGAAGAACAGTTGTATTGTTAAACATGTTAATGCATATATTAAAAAACACTTGCATTACTAATACCCTGTCATAATATGGAATAGAGTGTACAACTAATAGTTGAAAAAATGTGGCAAATGCATAAAGTTCTTACCTGCATTATTCTTTTAGATGAGTAACAACCCAAATTCTTTAGTGCTAATATCAGTTTCACAAAAAAGTTTGTATCTTGATGATTAGGCACTTAAGAGCTATACCATTTATTTTAAAATCCCTGAGCTTGTGTACCTTGACTGTTTTCCTTTAGAGTTGAAGTCAAGGATTCCTTATAAACTATAACCCTCAAGCTTGCAGGATATCCATGCAAATTATATTCCTTTACTTCATCTGAAATAAAATTGTTGGAAATCAATTGTCCACTTCTGCTTTGAAGGAGTAATAAATCGTTCCAAATCGTTATAGGGGATTCAATAGGAAAAGGTCTAATGGTGTATCCAAGAATCATTTACGCAGTATTCTTTCATTGTCCAAATATCCATCACATCCGTTATTGGATCAATCTCACATGTTGGATCACGATAACAAATCAAGGTCAGAGAATCATTTAATATAGCAATGCCATAACACTTGCCATTAAGAACATAACAAGTATGAGGCATCTTTATATTGCGAAAAGTATCAGTTCTCATATCAAAACAAAGAATTACCTCTCCATCTCCAATTGCAAACCAATGACTTCCTCCCTTGTAAAATAATTCGGAACACGGTGACCAATACACCATGGGCAACATTTCCTCTTCATAATACTCTTCTCTCCATGTATCAATGTTCAAATCATAAACCTCAACTTTGTTCCCTCTCACGCAAGGATCCTTGTAAGGATCCGAATAAATTTCTGAAATCCTAACAAATTTGTAGTCATGTATCGTCGAGTCAAAGCCAAATCCTAGACCACAAATATAACGGTTGAACCCCGGTGGATCACATCCAAATGGACTTGGTTGAAGCAGGTTGTATTTCCTAGTGGAGGGATTAAGTAAGACAACGTGTTCATTATCAGACAGGACAATTAGACCATTGCAAGGCCCCATGAGATGTTGAGACACACTACCAAAAGTTGTAGATAGATATGGAACATCTATATTTGGAGAAATGAGATTATGATCATCATCACAACCAGAAAGAAAAGATAAGACATTTTTATAATGACCAGGTTCTTCTTAGAAGGATCGCTTTAAGAGAATTAATTCGTCTTTGGTGGTGGTGGGGCGCTTGACATGAAGATTGATAAAATAAGAGGACTCTAATAGAGTACACCATGTTTTAGAGATACACTTGTATCGCAATAGAGATTTCAATGCAAGTCTCAAAATAATACAACTGATGGGGCAATTTCTTCATAATTCCATCCGACATTGTCTATAATATTCGACATGTATGTTGCAATGGAACTTACGAAATGGAAAATTTTCTGGATAGTAACAAATTCCTGAACATTTTCTATCTCTCATTTGAATTAGATCGGAAAAAAACTTTTTCCTCGGACATTTGTCTCTCCCATCACACACGTGTGTTTTCTCATTTTTCTATTGCAACATTTTACTAAATTAATAAATTACTATTAAGTAACATAGTTTCCTCATAATTAAATTATAAACACATTAGCAAATTTTAATTCTTCAATGTTGAGAAAAAAATTAATTTTGTAGAAAACAAACTGAATATCTAATAAATCAGAAGTATTAAATGGCATCATATATATTTCACTTTTTAAAAGTACTAAGAGTGCCTAGTTAGAAAGGAACACTGGTAGAGGAGAGTTGCAGACAAGAGAGATTCTTC
The DNA here is from genome assembly GCA_029582245.1 of Solanum etuberosum. Lineage (NCBI taxonomy): Eukaryota > Viridiplantae > Streptophyta > Magnoliopsida > Solanales > Solanaceae > Solanum > Solanum etuberosum. The sequence continues at coordinate 6,417 of JAJONR010005486.1, read as the reverse complement.
AGCTTCCATAAAGAGCTAAGATTTTTGGTACATTTTTATTTTATGAAGAAAGATCTCTTCAGCTTCCAAGGTTTCACTTATTGATTTTGATGTAAAAAACCAATATAATTATTTAATAATAGGACATTTACTTGTGCTACATACTTTTGGTGCATGTTTATTTTATGAAAGAAAGATTTCGTGAAGATCTAAACAAATATGGAAAAGAAGATATAATGAGATGAAATTACAAGGGAAGATGTGGAAGAAAACGACATGTCCAACTCACGATACAAGAATCATTGAAAAAATATTTACTACAATCCTATGAAAAAAAATCTATCAAAGAAAATGATTTATAGATCAATTTGTTAATAGAGGAAGATTCAATAGTAACTGAGTATCAAGATATGCCCAAAGTTTTAAGTTCACTAAAGAGTCCATTTTCAAAGTGATTAAAGTTCAAATTGAAGAAGATAGAATTGACAAAATTTGAAATCATATAAATTAAGATTCAAGGAGAAATGAAGAAGATCATGAAATTCTCTTGGATTGCTAAAATAAGAGCTCATATTTGTACAAGTCAAAAAGAGAGTTTAGAGATTTCAATGGAAAGAAAATTATTTATTTGGGAACAAAAATGTGTATTATGAATGCAAAGTATATGAAGGAGATGATTGAAGATTATTTATTGAGTTACTATGTACAAGTTTTATTATGAAAATATTTTATTTACTAAGATCTATGAAAGGATGCTGAAAATGAATCTTCTTCATGACTTACTTGAGGACATGATTGGTATGATGAAAAATAAATAAATACAGGGACATATATTTACTCAAGGACATTAAGGAAAGAAGTTCCATAAGCAAGGAAAGTAATAATCTCAAAGTTCTCTTCAAAAGAAAAAGATTCTGCAAGCTACTTAATTAATTTGCAAGAATCAAGAATTTAATTATTTCTCTACAAGAATTTCTAGAAAAAACAAGGAAAAGATCAAAAGAGATATCCAACAATCAACAGATTTATTCAAAGAGTAAATACCTATTGATGGGCATTTCAATATTATTCAAGCATTGTGTGTAGATATTCAAAATCCCAAAGGAAGATAATTACCAATTGAAGACTATATGTAAGGAAATATCTATTTCATCTAAAGAGAAAAATATTCCAGCTCAAGAAAGAAGATAGTCCAAGATTCAAGAAATGTGATATAGTATTCAAATCTTCCATGAGAGACAAGTTATCAGTGGTAAATATACAACAAACACTATGGATTGAGTAGCTCGGGAAGAACAAAAGTAAGCAACCATACATTGTCACGACCCTTAAACTCGGAGTCATTTAAAAGAAATTTATTAAGATACGTAGTTGATAAGAGAGAACAATAATATACACAAAAGCTACATGTACAAGATCGAAACCCACGACCCGGTGGACACCAGTACAAAGCTACTATACGAGTACAAGTCCCAAAGATGAAAAAAAGTAAAGACTTTTCTAGAAAATAAAAGACTAGCCAAAACCTATATACAGAAGGAGCTAGGTTTAAATAGGACGTCATCAGCTCACCCTCAACCTCCGATGATCTCCGCAGCTGGACCGAATAAACGCTGATGTCTAGTGCTAGGATTTGCATCAAGAAAATAGATGTAGAGTGCATTATGAGTACCAAAATGATGGGCACCCAATAGGCATCATAGGCCAACTGAGCTTGGAAAGTAAAGACAATATGAAAAGCGAGAAAGAAACAACAACTAGAGGTCATAAGAGTGAAATGATAATGAAAAACCTAACTATATAGAACATGAGTCTAGAGAAGTACAAAACAGTAAAGTAAACAACTAACCATAACCTAACTAGAACCCCATAGACTCAGAAGGTACAGTTGTGCATAAATCTGGGGGTTCGCTTTCGCGATAGGTGGAGTCACTTTTGTGACATCTACTTTAGCGAACTTCTTGCGGCTTTTCGACTAGAGGTTACCTGAACAAGAGAAAACATGGAATTCACGTATTTTTGCACCCAATTCTCACAAAAGTTGTCGAGGGATGATTGGAAGGGGGAGCATCGAACATCTAGAGAATTATCTTAGTTTTTTATCTTGGATTTTTTAATTTTTAGGATTGTAATTGATAGTTCACAGCTTAGGTTAAGATTTTGAGAGAAGTTGCCTCACAAATCAACTTTTGGATTGAAGATTGAGTTCTTGATAGTAATATATTTTCATCCTTTCTTCTTTCTCTTGTCTTGAATGCACGAGTTGTAGGTTTAATTGATTAATTGAAATTGAGATTTTGTGCTAGACATAGACAAAGCTATTGGGCTGTTAATTTTCACTTTATTGCTTTTGTAACTGATTGTTTGCTTCCATTTATAATATGAGTTCAATTTGATCATCATGTTTGATTTATGATTTGAGAGTGCACACTCAAATCTAGCTTATATCTTCATGGGTTGCTTGAGAAAGAATTAATGAAGTGGATAATTGAATTGATGAATGCATATTAGCTTTGATTCTTAAGTTTACTTGAGAAAGGGATTTTGGTTTTCATTGTTGAATACTAGATTTTCTTGAGAAAAAATATATATTAAGGTAGTAGATTCATGGGAGTGTCAGAGAGGAACCCTATGATAAATAAAAGTGTGATTGAGAAATGCATGTTTGTGTTTTAGAAGAATCTAGCCTAGCCATTGATGAATGAATTCACATGATATTAGTTGCAATAGATCATTTGAATGTCAAATAGCTTTCCATTCCCTAATCTCCTTTAATCCCTTCCTTGAAAATATCTTTGTCTCTATCGTAAATTGTTACTAAAATCATCTTCTTAGTATAATTTTATATTTTTTTCGTTTGGATTCAAACTAGTAGCTTGTAATTCTCTATCTTTTCAATTGCCGATATATTATTCCTTGTGGGATTCGACCCGGACCTCATAAGTTGGGTTATTAGCTTGCTAACGACCGTTTACTTGTTTAATTATTTTGCAAGTAGTTTAAGAGTTATCAAAAAAGGTACTGATGCCGAGGAACAATTAGGCGTATTGAATTTATTTAGGATTTATAGTTTATTTTTTTCTATTTAAAATGTGAATACTTATTTTTTTCTTTCTTTTGTTTTTTTGCGATGACTTCTTGTGATAAAGAAATGCTTGGAGGTTGTAATGCCTATGTTGATGACCCATGATCTTGTTGTGAAGAAATGGGTGTGGTGAGTTAAACTTGGCTCATGAACTTGGTCCAACGTCTTGAGGACGAACTTAATTCAGCACTATGATTAGCCTTACATACCTCATTATGAAGCTATTGGATTAAAAACTTTAGTGGAGACTTCATTTTCTTGAAACTGAGAGAGAACACTAGCTTTTTTGGAGGAAATCTTTGATCTTCAAATTGGTGCTCGATCTTGAAAAAAGAAACTCTTTTATGAAGTTCTTAGAATGTGAGAAATTGGGAAAACCTTGGATTCAAGACTTCTATTTGTATATTCAATTTTTGACATGGAATGTTTAGAGTTCTTGATGTAGAAGAGGAACCCTAGGTGAGTTTTGAGTACATTCTTGGACACTTGAATGTTTAGATTGATGATTATGAGAGGAAAACTAGTTAGTTGAATGATATAATCCTTTAAAATGCTCAAACCGAGTGGTCATTGTATGTCTATATGTGGATGATATGATGATAATGAGTAACGATATTGCTAATATAAGTACTATTAAGCATATGCTTTCAAGTAAGTTCGATATGATAGATTTAGGAGTTGTTGATTTGATATTGAGAATTAAGATTCATAAAACTCCTCACGATCTAGCATTGTCTCAATCTCATTATATTTGAAAGGTATTTGAAAAATTCAAGTACTTAAACTTCAAAAGTACAAAAACATCAATTGATGAGAACATTGATCTCACTAAGAACAAAGGTGAAAGTCAGTCTCAATTGAATTATGCCAGAGTGTTGGAAAGTTTGATGTATGCCATGAATTGTACACGACCAGACATAGCTTCGCTATAATTAAACTAATTCGATACACAAGTAATCCCAATCAAAATCATTGGATGGCAATGAAATGAGTTTTATGATACTTAGATGACACTCTAAACTTTGCTTTGTATTACAACAAGTATCTAAAAGTTGTTGAAGGATATAGTAATGCAAATTAGATTACTGGGTCAACTAAAACTAAGTCCACAAGTGCATATGTTTTCACCATTGGTGGAGGAGTAATATCTTTGAAATCAACCAAACAAACATGAATAACTTCCTCTACAATGGAGTCTGAGTTCATAGCCTTAGACAAGGCCGTTGAACAAGATGGATGGCTCAGTAAATTCTTAGAAGATAATTCATTTTGGCCAAAATCAATGGCCCTTATATGCGTAAATTGTGATATTCAAGCTGCAATAGTAAGGGCTGGGAGCATTATGGATGGTAAGTTTTGTCAGATATGACAAAGACACAAATTTGTTAGACAACTATTCTCTACTGAAATTATTGCAATTGACTATGTAAAGTCAAAGGATAATGTGTTGTATCCACTTACAAAAGGCCTAACTAGAGAGAGAGTTGATAGACCATTAAAGGGAATGAGACTATTGCTGAGGACAAGTCATTGTGATGGTAACTCTACCTTGAAGACTGGAGATCTCAAGACCTAGATTCAAGGAGATCAAACAAAGTCATTGATGATAGTTCAATATTGTCAAAATTATTTTATGGTTCATTCTCATGATGAGATAATGTTCATAAACAAGGATAAAAGCATTGGACTTTTTAATAGTTTCTATGTTTGATATAGGGTATATAAAAATGGTGTATCTACGGAATAACACATTTAGAAATCACCTATGTAAGTGTAAATTGTAAGCCACTTCAAGGAGAATCCGGTAAGATCAGTTCTTTACGCACTTATAAACCAAGAAGTGTTCAAGACTGAAATGAACAAAACAATGAGAACCAAAAACAGTTAAAAGGTTTGATTGTGTGACTTATGTTGTTAGGTATACACTAAATTTCGACGGTTCAAAGATATCAAATTTATCAATTGACTGAGTATATTCAATGTACGTTCACTATGAAAAGTTCAAAGAAAAACCTACTTATCCAGATGCAATTAATTCTTACTTACAAATCACACAGTTTTTCATGGATATATTTTAACAATAGTCATTCCCCATTCATGTGGGGGATTGTTGGGTTTTAAAGGTGTGTTTAGAAATGAAGGGTTGTGACTGTCCTGAAGGGTTGTGACTTTTTCGAAGAGTTATCTTTTACGAAAGGTTGTCTTTCCTAAAGGGTTGTGACCGTTCTGAAAGGTTGTGCCTTTTTCAAAGGATTGTGACCTTTCTGAAAGGTTGTCCCTTTTTCAAAGGGTTGTGATCACTCTGATAAGACTCAATCAACATATTTCCATACTATCCTTTGTTAGCTATAAATAAAGGTATTTTCTCTCATTTTTCTGCATAAAAAATTTCTTTCTTTTGCATACATTTTCTTATGAATAAAATAGAGTTTGTGTGTGATGTTTTTGCTGACTTTTGAGTTTGTCAAAGTTATTGAAGTTTAAGGTACCACTATTTGTTTAATAGTTTATCCATTTTATCTTGGAAGGAAATAATTCACAACCTCGAGTAGAGTGAGGGGGTAAAATCCTTAAGGACATACAGTGAGTTTTGTGGACTCTGTTAGGTTTTTTTTTTTTTTTTATTGTTTCTGATTTACTATCTGAATACAAGAGTTAACAGTAATCATGAAAGAATAAATGAAGAACAGTATAGAAAATTTTCTTCTTGTATTTCTGAATGAATAGAACTATACAATTAGGTTGTATTTATACAAGTAAGATGACATCTAATGGTAAACCTTAAAAGAATATTCTCAAGATTAAATGGAAAAGGAAAAAATATCAAAAGAATATTTACATGACAAAATTAGAAAAGGAAAAAGAATATCTTCATATCTCCTATGTATGTGTAGAATATATGAAAATAAATTCAACAGCCTCCCTCAAGTTGGAGGGGAGGAAGAAACCCCCAACTTGCCTAAAAGCTAATGATGCACGGGTCTGGTCAAGTACTTGGTAAAGATGTCAGCAAGCTGTGAAGAAGATCTCACATAAGATAAAGAAATTAAGCCGGCGAGATACTGTTGACGGACAAAGTGACAGTCAATCTCGACATGCTTTGTTAGTTCATAGAAGACTAGATTTTTTGCAATGTGAATCGCAGCAAGACTGTCAGAGTGAAGAGGTACTGGCAAGGAGATCGTAATTGAGATATCAACAAATAGGCGAACCAACCAAGCAAGCTCAGCTACAACCCTCCTCATAGATCTATATTCAGCTTCAGCAGAACTGAGAGAAATTGATGTTTGTTTCTTAGATTTCCATGAAATAGGAGAAGACCCGAGAGAAATATAAAATCCACTCACTGATCT
>JAJONR010005485.1:0-83740 GCA_029582245.1 Solanum etuberosum | reverse complement strand
CCTGCCCCCCCCCCCCCCCCCCCCAAAAAAAAAAAAAATTGTTTTCTCATGTTTAATGGAGATGGAAAATACAGTAAGCAATCTGTCCATAAGAATCTTAAGCGTAGAAATAAGTTTCACAGAGACGCACATATTTAGACCCTGAGGACAGGTTCCAAAGTTGCTAACCTGCATTTTCTTTACTGCTGACACATTTTTTGACCAATGGATTACGAAGGACTCCACATATATCACATACATTCATAGTATCTTCATTATCAAATGTGCAAATGGGACAATGCCAAACCCCAGACTTAACCGACTCCTGTTTTGACCTTGTTTCTGGCGGCACACCTGCAGCACATTGTTATAAAGCATATTGAGTTCTTCAAAGTTCTCTTAACATTTACGGGGTTTGCTATTTTCAGGACCTGCGATCATGGTAATCAACCATAAACATTTAACTACGCAAAGAAGAAATCTCATTGGTATTTCCTGTGTTCTTTCATGTAATAATACTAGTTGTAAAGTTAGTGTAGAGACCTCAATTTAAATGGTCATGAAGTTGCATAGGATATCATTATCTGTAGAAGAGTACCAAAGGCTTTGGGATGTTCCAGCATGGGAGACAAAAATTGAGACACGGACAGTGTAACACTGTAACTTTTAGGGAGTCCTCCAAGAAGTTAAACAAATCATATGTTTAAGCCTGGTAATAGTTTTGAGTAAGTTGTTAAGTATTTTTATCCTTCAAGGAATCCCAGTGAGTAGTATAGAAGAGCCCCACACAACAACTAAATGTTCTCCACCAGCCTACTTCAAGAAACATAGTCAACAATGGAATGATGACACATCAATAATTGTTGTAACAATTCAGAGAAAAATAACACATTAAAGCAAGTCATTGCAATTTAATGGACAATACCATGAATTTTAATTAGCTTGCAGAAACGAGTTTGGAAGTACATAAAATACTTTTATTCATAAATGACATCAACAAAGGTAAGTCAGCATTACAAAGAAGTGATCTCAGTATGATTAGTGTCTTTTGCTATTCTTGTTTGTTAAGGGTTGAGGGGAGATGAAATGGGATTGTGCTGCCTCAAGATCTTAAGCATGAGAATCTAACAAGCTCCCTAGAAAGAATTGAGGTACTCACCATTTTCCTCTGCACAATCATACCCATCATCATAGTCATAACCGTAATCTTCATAGTCATCAAAATCTTCCTCGTACTTAACTCCATAATTCACCTTACGAGGCATCGTGAACTTTCAGCTATGCCTAAAAATCATGTACTTGAATGGTTACTCTCTTGATAAATCAAACCCAGATTACCAAAGGTGTAACGTAATGTGTAAGCTCAGAAATTCCAACAGTAAAACAAAACACAAAATTTTCCTTTGTCATGCTGAAATAAAGTTGAATATGAATGTAATTTACCCTGACGTTGATGATCTCATTTGGAAAACATCTTCTCCAACTAATTTACGGACCAGGAAATCCTGTCCCAATCTGTGTAGAAAATTCATAAAATACACACAGAAGACAGGAACATCTTCTGTGAGTGTGCTGAGTGTGGGGGGAGAAGATTTACAGTTTCCTGTCCAATCGAAAGAAGCTACTAGATCAGAAAAAAGTTTAAACTAAGTTTATTCATAAAGTTCATCCTATCTCTGCAGCCTTTCAATCCATTGAAACAAACTCTCGAAAGGAAGATAAAAGAATTATGAGTTCCAAAAAATTTCTTTGCAGATATGACGTGGAGGAACAATGTCATATACAAGCTATGTATTTCAGTTCAGTGTTTATCCCCGTGTATGTATATAGATGTTTATATGACTTGTCTCATTCTACTATTTGTTTCAATTCCATGGAAGACCGTCAAGTTTAGACCTAGAGTTAATTTTGAGCCCCCAACAGAGTAGAATCCAGCTAGTTCATCACCTTAGTAGTTACAAATGTATAACACTCATTGGCCAGTAGCACACTAGAAACATGAAACCCTTCATGTTTAGTATGTTGGAAAAAAACTTCTCGAAAATAAGTTACTTCCTGAAAAATATTTTTGTGTATATATGATTAGTAAACAGAAAATATTTCAATGTTAACAAATTGATAGTGTATTGATGAATTTTTTAAGTATGAAAGATTGATGATAAATATCTAAACGTCATTTGGAGCAGTGACATGAAGTTAAGAGTTGAAATGGTTGTGAAAAGAAAAATGACTTCCACTCAAAAATGAGCAAATTACTGCTTTCATAAGAAAATTCCAGCAACCAAAGCACCAAAAATGACTTGTTTTCCAGAAAACATTTGTTGTCCTACCAAATAAAACCTAAGAGTCGCATCGGAATAGGTTAATCAAATATCCGTTGACTAATTGTAATTCATTGATAATGAAAATAAATTTTACACAATAAGTTACTTTTCTTTATAAGGAATTTACACAATAAGTTACTTAAAAAAAAACCAACAATAACGAAAACAAATAATTGTCTATATAGAGTGTTGGAAGTAACCGGAAAAGAGGGCCTGCTCAACCGGTCAAACACACTGGTGTTTAAAATGAGAGTGTATATAAACTAAAATCTTTATATAAATAGGTAGAATAATACAGTTTCGTAAAACAGCAACTTCGATCTTTTTATAGTACTTGAATCCTATGGGTTAATTTGCATTGGTATTACCAAGATACAAGTCCCAACAACAGCAACTATGTCTCAGCCCCAATAGAGATGTTCCCTCCGCTCCCATTTAGTTGTCATGTATACTAAAAGTGGTTGTTCCCATATACTTGACAATTCAAAAAAAATCATGAGATAAGTAATTAGATTATCCAACTTCGTCCTTGGCATAATTATTCTAGAAGTAAGTGGCACATAAATAGACAAAGATTAAATAATTAATAAAGGATATATAGTCAAATTACACTCCTAATTAATTTTTTTCCTAAGATTGTGCAAAACCTTATTCCGGCAACTAAAAGGGAACAAAGTGAGTAACGAATTTATGTAGTGGCTGGAAAATATTACTGGATTTATTTGGTAGTAGTGTCGACTTGATCATTTAATCCAAAGTAGTTACATATCTCGAGTTAAGGAATTACAGTAATAGTTAAACTTCACAAAATTAAGGAGTTAAAACATGGAAATAGTAAATCTTATCTAGCCAACACAAGAACTAAGAGAGTCACAAAAGACATAATCATCTCACATGTATTTATTTTCAAGTAAATGAAAAAAAGTTAATATACTTGAATATCAAGAAAACACAATCTGTACGACTAATATACCATATCAATGAGGTTTGTGGTTCAAATTGAATACAAGAAAGACAAACCGCGTAACAAAGAATTAGCAAGAAACACACCTAAATGGACAGTAGTTATATATCTCGAGTTAAGGAAATACATTAAAAGTTAAACTTGACAAATTTAGGAGTTAAACTGTTTATTTTGTGAAGTTGTAAACTCTTATCTAGCCAATACAAGATCTAGGAGAGTCACAAAACACATGATTATCTCACATGTATTTATTTTCAAGAAATTACAAGGCAACACAAGAGTACACAAATATACCATATCAATGCACTTTGTGATTCAAATTAACTCCAAGAAACCAAACTGCGTAACAAATAATTATGAAGAAACACACATAAATGGACAGTCCAAAATTACTTAATTTTAAAGAAAGACATCAAATAAGGGTTTGTACAAGATGATTGGCAAGACAGTGAGAACGGAGACAATTCCGAATCGTAAGCTTACTGCTGTCAACTCCGGCGAAGAACAGTGGCAGAATCGGAAGAAAGAGTATTGAGAAGTTCGATTTTGCTGTAATGTTGATGATTCGTCATTCACCGATAATTCCCCCGTAAAAAGACTTTCTGGTTTCCTTTATTTTCTGCTTTATTTATGCGTCTTCTTCTTCTTCTCATTCGGGAAATTTCCTAAATATAGCACAGTACTACGGTGAAAAGGAACAAAAATATTTTTTTGTAAGGGGAGGTAATTATATAATGTTAAAATATGACGCGGTTTAATCAAGCAAAATTATTATTTTATTGGAGGGGGTGGGTTGAGGGGCGGTAATTATACAACGTAAAATATGATTTTATGTAGGAATTTTAACACACACTATCATCAATTAAAATTTAAATAGTATAATACATTTACAAGTAAGTAATTAAAAGAGCAATCGAGTCATGATCGAAAATGAAACTTACTTGGTTGATTTAGTTAACATTTAAAATTGCATATTTGTTATCAATTATAGTTTTGGCATGATGCTAAGTGTTTGATCTAATCAAGTGTACAGAGTCAATATAATGGATTCAATTTTTAAGAGCAACATTTTGTATAACGCAGATATGAAAGGGTGATTGTTGGTATTATCAACATCCTGCCTAGTAACTTTCACGAAGAGTTGGATGACTTGAGTTGGAGTCATAATCAAACATGACACTTGTTTGATGAATTTTACTTATTAATCTTCTACCTTTAATTCTACATAAAATCATGTCCTCCCTAAACTTGAATTCATATAGTGACCAACATTAAAATCATTCAGTAAAAGTGCAATGTTAAAACTTCTTTTTGATCCACCTCACTAGCTCTTACTTTTACAATAATGTTTGTTTAATTTTTTTAAAGAAGATTATACATAACATTCTATTTTTTTTATATACATATACTTGTGATAAAATTATTGAATATTATGTTTAGTGACACATGCTTTTAAATTGCTTAACATGTGATGTAACACGTTTATTATGAAATTTCACCTAATGTTTCTTCTTCTCTCTTTTCTTAATTTAGTCATCATAATATCTAAATTGAGTTAAAGCTATAAAAAATACAAATAATATTTTATTATATTGATCCATTGTTGAAGTTATAAATTATAATACAAATTAACTTTAACTTTTACTTTTAAAATCATTTTTTCCCACTAAATGTAATTCTAATTAATTTTTTATTCAAATCGTCAAAATAATGAAAAGTAGTAATCCATTTACTTAAAATAAATTTATCAAAGATATTTAGTTTTAAAAATCCCCATATCGAATTCATGTAAAAATAGAGATAAATGTACAATAGAGTTCCTTGTTTTACACCTTCTAATTAAATTTCATCTCATTCTCTATTGTATTGTTTTAGCAAGTATAATATTGTTTGTCTATTTCATATAATGATACACATTAATAATTTAAAAAGTGGGCTTACAATAATATAAAAATATATAAGATACAAAATAGGGTTGATATAAAAACAAATAACATAAAAAAGAAAGATTTATTAATCATGTACATATCAATATCATTTAGAGAACTGGGCAAACGCAATAGAGCGACGGCTCGGGAGCAGATCCTCACTGGAAGTGAAACGTAAGACAACTCTCTCAAGACCCATTCCGTATTCGAACAACACAAGTGAGACCTAAAAAAGCAACCCCTTTTAGGTGACAAAAAACTCATAGCACATATTGCCTTTCATATCAATATCAAGATTTAAATAAATAACTGTAAAAGTAAAATAAAAATTAAATAATAAAAAGGACGAAATGAAAAATAGTCTATCAAATACACTAAATCAAATTAAAATAGGACTTTTCATAGTTACATTAAAAGAATTTAATTATATATATATATAAATGTGAGTAAACAAACATTATTTTATTTTTTTAAAATAAAAAAAATACAATAGCATAGGTTGACATTTGTGAACTGTGGGGGACATCTTAGCCGAAAATCTGTACCGTTCCATGGTTTCAGGCCGGTGAAACCATGCCTGCAATTTTAAACACTTCCCTCTTTCTCATCCACCACCACTCACTGGTTTCGACGGCGGTTCTCTCATTCCGCCGCCATCACCACCACCTCAACGTTTCTCTCTTTTCAGCTCCACGCACTACTCTCAGAGCTTACTCTACTTCTTCCTCCTCATTTTCCATAGAATCATCGGCAAACCAGAATGTTCGAACCGGACGGTCCGGGTCAGCGACTTCGCCTCCAGTTGAACACGATACTGCTCAGAAAATCGACGTCAATCCTCCTAAAGGTACCCGAGATTTCCCCCCTGAAGACATGCGCCTCCGCAATTGGCTCTTCCATCACTTCAGAGAGGTATATGTATAAATTCATTACATTGTCTGCTGTTGTTATTGCTGCTGCTGCCCTTGTACATTTGCTAATTTGTTTTTAACATATTTCAGGTATCTCAGCAATTCGGTTTTGAAGAGGTTGATTTTCCTGTGCTAGAGTCGGAGGCTCTTTATATTAGGAAAGCTGGGGAGGAAATTAGAGATCAGGTTTGTAGCTGGTTATTTTGTTGTCTTGTGAATTTTGACACACTGCATGCATATATTTGGTAAATACTCGGAGACGTTGGATTGTGAGCTAAATTATGAAGGGGAGTGCTGATTTTTCTGGATCAAACTAGCTAACATTTAACTGTAGTCGAGGCATGATATGATTTGTTCTACATTAAAAAGTGTCATTTATGTTTCTCTGCTTCATTTTTCTTTTGTTTATCAAGAAAAATATTACTTGGTTTGCTCGCATTTGGCATGAGAATATCTATAAACTGATTTTAGTTCTAATTTGCTATTCTTGTAAGCCACCTTTGTAGTTGGGAACCTTAGACTTACATTCTCTTCTATTATCGTTACTTTATTTCTATCCAAATAAGAAGAAAACTATTTGAACTCAAACTTTTAAATAGTGAGCTATAACTATTTTCTACGAACTTGCTCTCAAATTACCCCAAATCACTTGCTAAGTTTTGTGACTGGATCTGATATTGATAAAATCATGTTTCAGAAAGAAGACCAGGAAAAATTACATGAAATGATTTGGTTCCCATCTAGTATTTCTTCTCTGAAGTGCTGACATAAATGGGCATTTTTTTTTTCATAAGATGTAGTTTCCAATTTTCTCTTACCAACTGTTCCTTGAGAGTGCGGGTGTGAATACCTAAATGAGGGTAATAGGTGATAGACTATTTGAAATCTTAATCACAACTCATGGTTGAGATTACTTGATACTATTTCTCTTTTATCCCACTCTAACAATCCCGTTTTCGAGATGGAAAAGTTTCCCATCTACAAGTATTTGAAGTAATGCACAAATCACTACTTCATACATTTCAACTACGTCTGTGAGCATGACTTAACCTATCAACAACAAATCATTGTCGGTGTGTATAAGTTAAACTCATATACACTTATTTTTCTCAATTAGCGCTATACTTTGTTAGATCCCCTTAATGCTGCTATGCGTTTGAAGTCCTAGCTGATTTTGGCCTTTTTCTTTTTTGACTACTCTGCTTATCGTGAGCTAAGTAGGCTAGACTTGTTATGTTGTCTTAAGCATTGCAAAGAACGAAACTGAAATGCAATGAACAATGATTTTTTTGAGAAGGTAACATTTTTTTGTATAACTATTTGCTACATAAAAACATTTTTTGAGAAGGTAACATGAACAATATTATCATTTGTTCTCTTTCTATGTTGCAGCTTTACTGTTTTGAAGACCGTGGAAACCGTCGAGTTGCATTGAGGCCTGAGCTGACTCCTTCGTTGGCAAGACTTGTGATACAGAAAGGGTAAATATCTAATTTGTTTTACTTGCGTATAGAATGTCATGATTCTTCAGCGACTTCTCAACATTCACCATTCATTTATATGCTATTACACTTTTGTATCCAGGCGGGGATGCCACATTTTGATCTGCACGTTTTTTTCTGTCCAGAAAATCTGTATCTCTTCCATTGAAATGGTTTGCTATTGGACAATGCTGGCGTTATGAGAGAATGACCAGGGGAAGACGTCGTGAGCATTACCAATGGAATATGGATATAATTGGTGTACCAGATGTAACGGTAGGTTAAGCTCTATATATTTGGTTGATCCTTGGTACTGTAATAAAGCATTTGAAAAGAACCCGAGGGCACGACCTTAGTGGTCAATGGAGTGAGTTGAGAACCATGAGGTTTCATGTTCAAATTCCAGCGGAGGCAAAACTAGTAGGTGATTTCTTCCTATCGTCCAAAGCCTTGGTAGACAGAATTAACCCTGAGGAATTAGTCGAGATGGTGCAAACATGTCTGTACACCACAGTTTATTGTACTTGTCTGTTTACATGTAATAACTTCTATATAAAATACCCCTTTTAGAGCGAGTCAACTACATCTCAATCAGTCTGAAGATATGTTAGGATTAGATTTTCTAAGTAAAAATGCTTGGTAAATTTTTGGGTTAGACATGATAATATTTCTTGGCAAAAGGAATGACTAGTTCTGGTTCTTGGATCAAAATCTTCCCATGTCTGAAATTGAAGTCTAAGTTATTAGATGTGGACATAGCTTGATTTCTGAATAGGTGTTTTACTCACTGATTGTAACCTTCATGTTAGATTGAACATAACTTGTATGCTTAGCACTCATTTGAGGTATTCTTTCCCTCTTCCATATGTTGCATGTAAATTCTGAGCTTTTCTAGAGAAAGATGTTTTCTTGCTGCCGAAGCTTCAAATATATAATACAATGGTTTAGATGGTAATTTCACATTTTCACTCACCCAATTTATTTGTAATTCCTCTTTCTTTTAGGGTGAAGCAGAGCTGATATCTTCAATTATTACCTTCTTCAAGCACATAGGCCTCACAGCATCAGATGTTGGGTTTAAGGTCTCTAGTAGAAAGGTGTGTGCTTATGTTTTTTTCCCCTATCATTCACCAGAACAATCTCTATTGTATTCTTGCTACTTGTTTGCATCTCAGTAACCAGAAAAGATATGTTTCGAAAAAACACATGATTTAAATGTTGTTTCGTGTCAATATTGTAGAATCGGAGATTCATCGTATGCTATTGTCATTTCTTCTCAATTTACCAAACCCACTTTCTACCTAGTGACATACCAAAATTTATGCTACTAATGCAGTATTTATACTACTGCCACAATTTTATTATGATATTACTTTAAAAAAACAATTTTACTATAATAATGAATCGTTAGAAACTTAGGTTGAAGCATGACATGTTTACTTGATCAACCAGCTTGTAAACCGTTACTTCAATCACATTCTTTTCTACTACCTCCATAGTATACAAATTAAATCAGAACACAAATAGACTGTAATTGTTACTTGATAGGTTGTGCAAAAGAGGGATACTTGTGATGCCCATTTTGAAGAAATAGACCTTTGTGACCTCAATATGCATGGTAATATATAGGGGATACTAGTGATTTTACATTTGAGAAGCTATATCAATAGACATTGAAGAAGGGATGGTTCCTAATGATGTTAATAAGTTGTGTTGCATGATTTCTTTGTGTGTTCTTAAAGTTTAGAGATAATGCCGTTCTTAATTCAATCCCAGAAGCTAGCTTATGAGGTGAGGATTATCTAAAATAATATAAGGAGATGAACACATCACTCAACCAATGTGGGACATTTAAGACCACCTCACGCCCAAGACAAGCATGGACAATGTAACATGGGGGCCAACATTGGCTAAACGATATACCAGGAATTGAGATGAGTCTAAATTTGATACAATGTTGAAGTGTATGTCCATCTCATTTATAACCAAAGCTTAACCTGTTACCAGGCCTACTTTTTTTTTACTTAATTCTTCAACATCCATAAACAGAAATAAGAAAGTAGCTATTATCTAGTTAAAAAATTTCGAAACCTATTCAAAAGTTAAAAAGAAGCCCAGTTCATAGTAGATTATTTTCATGTTAGATAATAATTTCATGTTTTTCAAGTAACTTGGTCTTTATATTGATGATATCGTCCCAGGCAAATGCGAAATACTATTTCTTTTAATCAATCAATAACACTATGATGTTGTTTAGTTGAGCATCAGCCTGACAAATGGGAGCTACAAGTAGGTGTGTGAATGAGGCTTGCAAATGTCGTAATTCATAAGGAATTTAGGTGGCTTCTTCTTTTCCCTTTTTGACAAGCATTACATGAGGCCTAATTACCAAAGCGATGAGGTTAGTCCTAGGAATATCATTAGTGATTTTGTCTTGGAATTGAGTAGAAAAGTGGGAAGAGTGAAGTTCAGTGAGTTAACGAATTTTCTTGTGTGTCGGAAGTTAGGCAAATCTCCTTGGAAATAAGTTTGAGTTAATGCCTGCTATGCGATTTCTTCTTCTTAAGGATGTCATTTATGGTGCTGTTTCAACTTAAACAACTCAATGTGATTTTGATCTGTTTCTCTGTATTGAAAGTATCATCTGCTATTTGATAGGTCTTGCAAGAAGTATTGAGGTGCTATTCCATCCCAGAAAATATGTTTGGTAGAGTTTGCATCATTATAGACAAGGTCAGTTTGATAATATAATTCAATTCTTATTGTTTGATCTATAGTATTCCAAAAAGGCAAAAATAGAACACACTGGTTACTTGATTGCATCTGTTCATTTTCAGTTGGATAACTGTTTCTTTGGCATTAAGTGTGAGATGGTTATGGATTTTCTAATCATATTATGCCTTATTCTTACTTTTAAAAAAGACTACTTTCTATTCTGAGGTAGTGGTGTTTAGCAACTTGATGTCACGATCCTGCATGAAATTCTATTCTGCTCGTCTACTTGTGTTTTATTTTTGATATGATTCAGATAGACATTACTCTATCAATTTACTTAATCACAAGTTAGTTGAGTCCGGTTATATTTATCCTCTATTTCACTTTATTCAGACCCATTTCGTTCCAATAGTCAGAAGTTTGCTCTTCAGGATCTTCAATTAAAAGTGCAATTTACAGAGTTGTGCTTATTGCATTTTTCTCACATGGTAAGCCCAATCACAAACCCCTCGACCTGGAGTCAAAAGTGGCCCTGTTTTCCACTTTTCTCTCTTGGTGATACGAACTACCAGCCTTAAGGTTGGAGGTGGAGCCATTTCCCCTAGGCTATCCCTTACTTTCAAAGGTACCCTTTTAGCATTACATCTTGAAGAAGTCTATTGCACTTTTTTCTTCTAAAAGTAGCATTGTTATTTCTGCTAGGAGCTCAATCTTTTATTTTTTATTTTTTGGTGACCGTGGTGAGGGCCAGTTGTTTATAATATAGTTGATTTACGTATCTCCTACTGTACATTTCAGTCTTCTTGTTCTAATCAACTCCTGTTACCCTCTTGGCTGAATAGATCGGAAAGATTCCAATGGATGATATCAGGAAAGATCTGTTGTCTGCTGATATGTCAGAGGTAGCTATTGAAGACCTATTGCAAGTCCTATCACTGAAGTCTTTGGCAAAGTTAGAAGGTTGGCCGTTACAGCATTTACTTCACTAAGGTTTACCTATGGTCTTCTTCTATTTGTTGCTCAAGAAGTATCTCTTGGAATTTATTTCTTCACTTGTTATATTATTATTCCCTTCATCCATACATGTCCACTAGTTAATGTAGATGATTGCGGACAAGTTAGTTTGACCTTGTATATTACCTGAATTGTACGTAGAAAATATTAAATTAGCTGTTGGAGGGTGCATAATATTTCTGGACGGGTAAAAATCCAGTAGCATCTTATGTTGGCATTTCCTATCAAAAATAAATTCTTCAGACTTGAAATTTTTATATTGTTAGATTATTAAATATTTTTTACCTTGTGCGCACCCAAAGGGTAAAAAAAATAATTCAAAAGATAATTGGGGTCGAAAGCGTTTTGCATGGTCCAAAATACCCCTTTGTATGTACCATAATTTATTCAGTTTTGAAGTTTTATATCATGTAAAAAAGGTTTTATTTCATGGAAGTTTCATCTTTGTTAGAACCTGTTATGAACCCAGGAAGTGGACCCATGAATGTTGTATGAATTGCACCAGAGCTTTGTCTAGTCTAGCTGTAGACTGTTACGAGAATATGAAGTGATAGAACTTCTAAGATATCCTCTTCTTGAACTTAATGTGAATTTTCCAGATGAATATTGTATTTCTACTTGTGTTCGAAACGGAACAGTTGAAATCCTCTACTGATGTATAATCAAATATTATAGCTTAGAGGTTTCTGATCTTGGTTTTTATACCTTTTTGTTTGTGCAGAGAAACTTGGAGCCTCAGGAGAAGCACTATCTGATTTGAAGCAACTATTTTCACTTGCTGAGAAGTATGGCTATTCAGAGTGGCTTCAGTTTGATGCATCAATTGTCCGTGGTTTGGCCTATTACACTGGGATTGTGTTTGAGGTTAGACTCGAGATTGTTTTTGATAGTATTCTGAACTTTGTGCAAGAAGACTTGGAATTGGTTAACTGCTTGTTGGATTTGTCTTACTGATAAACTGTTTGCTCGTAAATGGGTATCTCTTCCACTTCATTAAGTAATTACAGTTTCCTGCAGGGATTTGATCGTGAAGGAAAGCTCCGGGCTATCTGTGGTGGTGGACGGTATGATCGGCTATTATCTACCTTTGGAGGCGATGATCTTCCAGCTTGTGGATTTGGATTTGGTGATGCTGTGATAGTAGAAGTGAGTAGAACTTCCTGTTTCCAGTCCTTATTTTCTTTTACTGGATGTTAGAGATAAAAAGTTCGTCTTTTTTTTTCTTCAATTGATGGTCTGTGAAGCATGAAATACTTCTACTTTGAACTTAGGTGGAAGTTCACATTAATTTTATGGACATTGTCGAGATGGACTTCTTTTGCCTGTTTTGCTTCCAAACACTACTATTCTCAGTTTTCCATCCAATTCAAGTTTTTGGTTCTTGTGAAATTTATTAATCTTTGAACATCACAGATTCTGTTTTCTCCATGACTGTATCGGTGACCTGCATATAGCAACACTTGTAGGCATAGGGCATGAAATAGATCCCCTTGTGCACACAAACATGCAGCAAATGACAATCACCACTACCTTATCTGAAATTCCGTGATTGCACTAAGGGCTCCAACCAAGGCAGTCTTCTCAACTTTGCTTGTTTCCCTGAGATCTATAACCTTCTATTTCACAGAATAATTGCTTTCAGTAAGATGAGTTTCTCCTGGGATAAGTCTTGCTGATAAAGATGGAGTATCGAGTATGTGAGCAGATTTGATATTCAAAGGGAACAAGTTTTCTTTACGTAAGGTTTAGAAAATGTGTGTGAGCTCATGGTAGATTTTCACTATGAATCACTAGAGTACAAGATAAAGGAGAACACCTAAAGATCTTTGAGCTTGTCATTTTGAGATTTTATTTTGATCCTTTTTACTTCCACGATAGAAGGGGGAGGGGGGGGGTTGGCGGCTTGTTGCTAGCTGCCACTAGTCAGTATTTTGTGTACTTTAGAACTCTTCTATTTCTTCTATGAGCAAGCTTCCTCCTTCCATTTTGATATCTGTGAAATGCTGCAGTAATATTTTATAGCTCTATTGCATAATTTCAATTTGAGAACCACCATCGGTTGCAGGGACAGACCCCTTTCTACCTTTTTTTGTCTCATCTGTATGTTTTCTGTTAGAAGATTTAGGTCTAAACGGTATTTGTTTATGCTTTCTCTGTTGGGGAATACTCAGCTACTTAAGGAGAGGGGACTCCTACCAGAACTTAACCTCCAAGTAGAGAACATTGTCTGCTCACTGGATCAGGAACTTCAAGGTGCGGCATCTGCAGTTGCCACCATTCTCAGGGAAAAAGGGCAAAGCGTTGATCTGGTTTTGGAGAACAAGCCACTTAAGTGGTACATTACGATCTATATAGATTCACTATTTCTTTGTTGATGTAGCTGCTTGCAGCTTCATTATGTCTTTGCTGTTTCACTTTGAAGCTCATACTTACAATTTTCCATTACTTGTTGTGAAGGGTGTTCAAGCGAGCAGCACGGATAAATGCACGCAGATTGATTTTGGTTGGAAAGGCTGAATGGCAGAAAGGCATGGTCAATGTTAAGACTCTTTCAACAGGTGAGCAATTGGAGATAAAACTCGATGAACTGGAGTAACGGAACAGCATCTTGGTGTATGCAATAGCTTTTTTGTCATTCTTTTTATAATGATTCTAAGTTGTTTATTTAGCTGGGTATTTTTTAGTGATGGCAAAGCGATGAGGTATTAAATTTTGCTGTTGTTACATTTTTCTTATGTTGGTGAAAGAAAACCCATTTATCCAATTTCAGGCTTGAAATCTTATTGCTTGTGTAATATCAATTAAAACATCTAAGGTCTCAATATAAAACTAACTGGATTCAATTGACTCTTCTTAGGATACATCTCATTCCAAAAACTGTGTAATTTAAGGCAAGTTGGAGATTTTCTGAATTAGAAGTTATATACATAGTACACTTAAACATACATAAACATTTAAGTTTCTTGCCACAATAATAAATTAATTGCCATTAGAACAGGGAGAAGACCTAAAAAACTAGGGGCAAAATTGAGGAACTACCAAAATAAAGTAGGATGCAAAACAATGTTTTATAGTAGAAGACTACAAGTATATACACAGATATTTGTACTAAGCTTTGCATTAACTAAATTAACATTTTAATGTGGAAAAGATATTTCACATTTTCACTACATGCATCTCCCTAAACATGTAGTTTCCGGTTGATTTATCTATTATTTCCTTCGTACATTGGTATTTTTAAAGGTCCAGTTGTGATCATAAACCTTTGTTAATTTGATTAAAAAATATGCACACTCTTTGTAAGAAGGGAACATGGGTGGAAACTCTAATTATACCATTTTGGTACTCTTTAATTCTAACCTTGTCGTTTGGTTCATGAAATGAGGTGAGATATTTAAATTTAATTCAAACTTAATTCTAGATATCCCAACTTATTTAATTTCCCACCTCTTAGGTGTGATATATTAATTCAAGAATTATAATCCCAAAATAACTTAATCCGCAAATTAAATGACCCTGTATTGTATTAAAAATACAAAATTCCTCAACGAAATGACTTTTTTTTACTACTAAACATAGAACGAGTACAATGCAATTCACACGTCTGGTGCCGATTCTTGAACTAATTTATCTCATTTGCCTGATGTTGATTAGATTCTTGAACTAATTTATCTTATTTGCCCGATGTTGATTGGATTCTTGAACTAATTTATCTCACCTGCTCGATGTTGATCGGAAAATTTCACTAATACAAGCATTTCAAGTTATGCAAAATATATATTTTAGCTTCATCAAATTTTATAATATATATTTATTTTTTAAACAATATTTTTTAAATGAAATTTATAATTCACATTTTCAAAAATACAACTCATAAATTGCATTTTTTATTGTTTGTTTTTCCAAACAACTAAAATCCCAAGCAATCCACAGTCGTGGCGTCTTTCTAAAAGAACCTCACTCACAGCTGCAAAGCAACAAATTGATGTAATGGCCGGTCCTTCTCTTCTCGATTCTCTCTTCCAACGATCTTTAGAAGACTTAATCAAAGGTCTCCGTCTCTTCGTCGGCGATGAATCATCCTTCATCTCCAAAGCCGTCGACGAGATCCGCCGTGAAATCAAGTCCACAGATCAACAGACCAAAGCTACTGCTCTTCAGAAACTCACTTACTTGCATTCCATCCATGGCGTCGACATGTCTTGGGCTGCTTTTCATGCTATAGAACTCTCTTCCTCACAGTCTTTCAATTTCAAACGCATTGCTTATCTCGCCGCTTCGCTTTCATTTGATCCTTCGACTACTGACGTCATCCTCCTTCTGACTCACCAGCTTCGTAAGGACCTTCAATCTCCTAATTCGCACGAAGTAAGCCTCGCTCTTCATGCTTTGTATTTCATTTCTACACCTGATTTAGCCCGAGATTTAACTCCCGAGGTATTTACTTTACTGAATAGTAATAAGGGTTCTACTAGGAAGAAGGCTATTGCTATTATTTTGAGACTGTTTGAGTTATATCCAGATGCGGTTAGGGTTTGTTTTAAGAGATTAGTGGAAAATCTGGAGAATTCTGATCCGGCAATTGTATCTGCTGTTGTGGGTGTTTTTTGTGAGCTTGCTTGTAAAGAACCTAAATCTTATCTCCCTTTAGCGCCTGAGTTTTATAAGATATTGGCGGATTCTCGGAATAATTGGCTGCTGATTAAAGTTTTAAAGATTTTTGTGAAGTTGGCTCCATTGGAGCCGAGGTTGGGGAAAAAGCTGGTGGAGCCAATTTGTGACCATTTGAAGAAAACGGGTGCGAAGTCATTGGCTTTTGAGTGTGTGAGGACTGTTGTTTGTAGTTTCAGTGAGTATGAGTCTGCTGTAAGGCTTGCTGTTGAGAAGATTAAGGAGTTCTTGAATGAAGATGATTCGAATCTCAAGTATCTTGGTTTGCAAGCACTTACCATTGTTGCACCAAAGCACTTGTGGGCAGTCATGGAGAATAAGGATTTTGTGATTAAATCTTTAAGTGATGCAGATGCAAATATTAAACTTGAGGCCTTGCAGCTTGTTTTATCCATGGTTTCTGAGGATAATGTGGTGGATATTTGCAAGGTTTTGATTAATTATGCTCTTAAGTCAGACCCAGAGTTCTGTAATGAGATTCTGGGATGCATCTTGTTGACTTGTTCAAGAAATGTGTATGAGATAATTGTGGATTTTGATTGGTATGTATCACTTCTTGGGGAAATGTTGAGAATTCCGCACTGTCAGAAGGGGGAGGAAATAGAGAACCAGCTTGTGGATATAGGTATGAGAGTCAAAGATGCAAGACCACAACTTGTTCGAGTTGGCCGTGATTTGCTAATTGATCCTGCATTGCTTGGCAATCCTTTTGTACACAGGATTTTATCAGCAGCTGCTTGGGTTTCAGGGGAGTATGTTCGATTTTCAAAAAATCCATCGGAAATTGTGGAAGCACTGCTGCAACCAAGAACTAGTTTATTGCCATCATCAATAAAAGCTGTATATATCCAGTCTGCATTCAAAGTACTTACCTTTTATCTGCATTACTCTATTTCTACCAAGGGAGTTATTTCTTCAGCTTCTCAAGGAGTGGCAGATCTGATGCATGGAAGAGTACAGGAGAATTCTCAGTTTGTGAGAACTGGACCAGTTGCTGATAGTGACACAGATGATGGGGGGTTGAATGCCAGGATGTTACATCGATCTGTTAGGGATGTTTCAGTAGAGAGTTTTGAGGATATGTCTGTTGCTCATGAGTGGTTGTCCTCGACTTCCTCAAAGGCAGAGCCAATCACTGAAGAGTCTATACTTAACATATTAGATCTCGTAGAAATAACGTTGGGGCCACTAGCAGGAAGCCATGAGGTGGAGATACTGGAGAGGTCAAGAAATGTCCTTGGTTTGGTTGAACTGATAAGAGAAGAATTACCTGGTTTCTTGGTAAAAAGGGAAGAAGACAATGACAAGGGACAAAAGAAGACTCATGAAATGATCAAACTAATTGCTGAAGCTTTTTCAGAAGAGCTTGGTCCAGTTTCAGCAAGTTCTCAGGAAAGGGTGCCTATTCCTGAAGGAATGGTGCTTAATCAAAGTCTGGATGATCTGGATGCGATATGTGGTGACCTTGGGTTGCATATACCCACTTCTTTCTCCCTTGGAAGATCAATTTCCTCCGAGAAGGATGACGTTACCATGTCGGATCGGCAAAGTAAGGAAGAATTTGAATCAACTGAATCGACGTCTCTTCTTGCTGAGCATCGCAAACGTCACGGGCTATATTATTTACAGTCACAGAAAAAGGAGATGGTATATGATGATTACCCACCTGCTAATGACCTTAAGACTGGAGATAATGCTGATGATGAGGCTGATGATCTGATTAAGCTGACAGAACAATCTCTCTTCTCTAAGAAAAAGGTAAACCAAGCAAAGCCTAGGCCTGTAGTAGTGAAACTGGATGATGGGGATGGACCTTTTATCCATGCCAAAAAGGTAGAGTCAAAAGATGACCTAATCTCTGGTGCTGTGAGAGATGTTCTTTTAGGTGATGAAGCAACAACATCATCATCACGAACTAGGAAGTCTGACAAGTCATCAAGTAAGAGAAGACAGAAGGACAAGTTAGATATAGATAAGTTTTCTGGACCAAAAGAGGATTCTAAAATGATGGAGAATTCTGAACAAGACAATGCAAATTTGAGAAGAAGCAAACGCCATTCTCGTGGTAAAGAGAAGAAACATAGAAGTACTGCAAAAGATAGAGATGAACATGAAGAGGGAGATAAGCAGAAGGTTAGCCATCACCATGGCAAGCATAAATCCAGACAAAGGGCAGACGGGGATCTAACATTAGCAGCACAATCACCTGTTATTCCTGATTTTCTTTTGTAGCAATGATAAAATTTGATCAATACGGCTTAGGTGAGTTCTTCTGTACATTACACTTCATTTTTTTTTCCTGTTTTGGTTACTCATTATACTTGCAATTGGTGAAGTGGTTTTTCTCCATCCTTTTTGTTTTTCCCGTGTGAAATTTCTTTTGGGAATGGTATATTTTTGAGTTCTAAACACTTGTACTAGGAAACCTTTATAAGGCCTTGACCGGTTATGATCCTTTGCTTCTATTTGTTTTTCTATTCATCTCTCATCTATGTTTTTCTATTCATCTTTCATCTATGTATGCATGCTCAGTCACATTCTTTGCTAGTTTGATGAAAGGTAAAAAGATAGGCACCAAGACCTTTTCCAAAATCAAAATTAAATGTGCTTATAGTCGCTGTATAAATGCCCCAAGAAAAATGATATAGTGGCTGATAAGAATATAAGAGGGCTAATCCATAGTCTATGGAAAAAGCTAAAAGATTCGTAATCTCCTATAGTTGGTGGATAAGATATAATGCTTGTGAATTTTTCATCATGAGGCCAATACATGCTTGGTGAGAGTTCATAGTAACTCAGATAAAAAAGAGAATATGGACATGTTAGATTATGATAATCAGAAAAATATGCACAGGTTGAAAGATTTAGGCGAAATATGCTTTTGACATTGTGCCTAAGAACAAGCTGCTTGTAGGATTGCTGTACATTGGCGCTATAACTGAAAAACCAGTTCCTTCATCAAATGCCAATCCAAAGAAAAACTCATTCTCTCCGAAAATGAGTTATATTCCATTTGATTAAGAAAACCCATCACTAGTGAGGCTTGCTTCGTGGTAGAGAACCTCCACTGCCAACAGGTGGATTCTGCTCATGTGAAGTTTAAGTGCGATCCTTGTGGAATGAGGGTAGGTGTATAAAACAAGAGAGGGACCAACACACAAGCAGTCCCCTCTAAATAACTGAAACAATTATTTGTTGTCCCTTTTTTTATTATCAGGAAGGTGGTTGGTCTCTTGCATTCTAACCTTCTAAACAACTTTGGATTCTGTACTGCCATAACTGACACATTACTGAAATTGTATGGCTGTCAATATTGGGCTTCCACCTCAGTTTGGGATTTTCGGCTGTGTAACAGCTGTGAAGTGGTTGAGCATATTGAGGGAGGTTATACTGACTTAATTCTTTGCTGTTTACTTGTATTCTGATGGCATGAGAAACATCTTCCGTTGTTTTCTGTCCGTGAGTGATAAGTGTGAATCTATTGTTACTGCAGACAGAAGTCTTCCTTAACCAAAAAAGGAAAAAATTACAGATGCAGCAGATATCTGAAAAGGAAATATCTTAGTGTAGAAAGAATCACCTTACAGAATTTGTGAAAGCAGAGACCCCCCCCACCCCCCCCAATATTGCCTGCCTCGTATATGTTTCTCTTCTGTTATTCTTATCAAAAAATTGTTTCTGTTATTCGTTTCAATTGTCATAAGAGACTGGGTTGAGGAGAAGTGATCTGAGAATACTCGATTGAAAGACTGTCTGCATGATCAGCAGATCTAAGCAAAGAGCTTGATATACATGGGAGGTATACAGTGGATGAAACTTTCATTGTTGTTACTGCTTTCATTTCTGTATTCTCTTTTTTTCAAACTGCCTTTGGGATGCTTGACTTGAGCTGAGGGTCTATCGGAAACAACTTCTCTATCTTACGAGGTAGGGATTAGGTCTGCAATGCGTATGTGACTTCTGTCTTGTTGCTGCACTATTTGCTTGGAAGAAAAACAACGAAGTGAGAAATCAAATAGTACCACTTTAGATACGTCAAGTGGAAAAGGGGGGAACCATAAGAAATGCCACAAATCATGGCTGCTGTTTGACCATACATTCATTTTAGGAAATCATAAAATATTTATTGATAATAACACACATCAAATTAAGGTAAAACGTGTATTCTGTTATATTTCTTATATCTACCTTACCGTTACGGAATTACCTTCCACTTTTTTCAACATTCATCCCAATTCCCAAAGAATAAGTTCTGTTATAATGGAAACTAATGTGTCTCAATTTAAAAAGCTAAAAAAAGAAGTCCCTTTTGATTTTCTATAATCCTTGTCAACTGGAAGACCAGAAGGGCTTTTAGCAGAGGTTGACGAGTTCAACCTTTAAGTTATCGAAAAAGGGCCTAAAATGCCCTTCGTTAACCTATTGGCTCCATAATACCCTTGGTGTCAATCTTTATGGCTCTATAATGCCCTTATTACAAACAGTCCCATTAGCAAATATAATTATAATTCTCATTTAATACGTGGCATCATGTGATTCGTTGAAAATTTAATCAACAAAATAAATTAAATCTCAACCCAAACCCGGATCCACTAATTAATTCCTATCCGCCCTAACTAGAAATTTGAGATAGTCCTAAAATAAATCGTGATTCAATGTTGTGAACCAAGTACTCAAAGTATCCATGGCGATTAATGCCCAAATACTAGCAGAAATTAATGGAAGTGCCTGAAAACTACCTTTGAGTCTTTCCTCAAGGTGAGGAGCACGCAAACACTCACTAATTTTGGAGACATTTTAAAGGGAAGATAGATTTTAATATATTGATTCTTTATGAGATTTTTTGATTGTATTATATTTCTAGAATGATAGATCAAGTCTTGAAGCATCTATTGTGATTTGAAAGAGAAAGATGCACCAAAAAGATGCAAAGTCTTCCTAAGTTTTAGCTGTGAGTTTGGAGAAGAGAGAGCAGAGAGCCAGAGACCAACTCAAATTTATTGTAAGATTCATGATTCATGCTCTGCACGAGACAAATTCTCAAGATGGGAACAATTGCAACATGTATTAACGAATTTCAGAGATGCAACACTCTTTCTTCTAGTATGATTCTTATCAAGAATTGATTCATCCATGAAAAATTCAACTTGAATCACTGTTCATTCTTCAAAGAAAAATAGAAGGGAAAATGGGTTTCTAGTTGGAGCGGGTAGGAATTAATGGGTGGATTTGTGTTTGGGTTGAGATTTAATTTGTTTAGTTAATTAAATTTTCAACGAATCACATGATGTCACGTATTAAATGAGAATTATAATTATATTTGTTAATGCGGCTGTTTGTAATAAGGGCATTATAGGGCCATAAAGATTGACACCAAGGGTATTATGGAGCCAATAGGTTAACGAAGAATATTTTTGTACCAATTTCAATAGTTCAAGGATATTTTAGGTCCTTCTCTGTTAAGTTATTAAAAATTATGGGTTCACATAATTTATTATTTATTGAATCTTTTATGATTTTCTCTTTCACACACATCGTTCACTCTTATCATCGGCGGAGGCAGCATATTAAGCATCAATCGTCATATGATCATAAGGTCACGGGTCTCTTGCAAAAATGCTGACATAAGATTGCATAAAATATATACGAATGTAGTGCGAGACTTCCTGCATAACATATAGGGACTTTATGCACAAAACTTGCTCTAATTATTAATTGAACAATCAGATCCTTGCAATTTGAAGTTTCTACTTTTTTAGAAACAAAGGAAGAATACATGTATTAGCAAGAAAATCTACATAAAATTAAATATTAATGTCATTCCCGAAAATAATTTGTGAAATGTTATGCTAATATAATATAAACTCATGTCTCACGAAAAAGTTATTCGTTACGAAGGAATAGCCAATGCCTAAGGTTGTCTTCCGGAAGTCATGGAAATATTTTTGGATTAATTGGGATCCACTTGGCATAACACAAATTCTTCTTCTTCCTCCATCTATCTTCTCAAAAAAAAAAAACACAATTTTTTTTTGTAAATTATAGCTGTAAAGACTAATCATTTTTTTCTTAAATCTATTGAATAAATAAATATTCCCTCAACATGTCTCAACATCAACTCCAAGAATATTCTTTTTCTGGTAATTTTCACAATTACTCAATTCCTTCTTCCTCTTTTACATTTTTTCAACAATGATTAGATCATCACGTTTCCTCTTCTATCTTTTTCTACATTATAATAATTCATGTAATTAATATTAATCCAGATTACTAAATATTTTCTGTAAATTTCTTTCCTATAAGAACCTCTCTTGTACAAATAATTGTGTTTGATATTAACACGTTCATATTATTGTAGAACGAAAAAGATAAATAGGAGAGGTAAATCAAAAGTAAATATTAAATACAAATTTTTTTTACATATTATTAAAATCCTTATATGAATGTCTTGGAGATATAAAAAAATTTAGTTAAAATAATAATTAATTAGAATATGTGTTGTGTCTAATTCTAGTGAAAAAGCATGTAGTTTATTTTTTTGCTTCCATCTCAACTATATATATTTCCTCCTCCTCCTTTGCTTTACTCCATTTCTTCTTCCCCTTCCTAGTATTTTTTCGAATTCTTTTATTTCAAGCCAGGGTCTATCTTGTTAATTATGTCTTGAATTTGTTTATCTTTTATATATTTTTAGAAAACTCATAATTCCTATTGATTTAGAAAATCTATTGTCTTAATAGATTTTGGAAAGAGAATCTAGTAGGTTTGGAAAAATCTCTCTTAATAAGTTTGGAGGGTAGCTACTTGAAATCTATATATAAGAGTTGTAGTTGTACACTTATTCATCCTTGTGTTATTTCTTCTCTCTTCGCTTTGTGTGTGATTGTGTGCTGGATAACCCAATCCACAAGTTTTCTGCAACATATCAGACTCAAATTCCCCTTGTGGAATTACAGAAAGTGCATTGTTATTGTTGTAGTAGTATTTTTTTTCCATAGAGTTTCAAGAAAATGAAGAATGAACAACAATATCAATTCACTACTACAAAACTATTCAGTATTTCTCAAAGGTACCTCCATAATCTTGTGTCCTATTTTATTTTATTTGGGTCTGGTTTGGTAATTGGTATAACACTAATTTTTTATCTCCAAGACCTAATTCCCAACACTTTACAAAACAAATTATTTTCCCCCCAAATAATTCAATTAACCTCACCTCCACCCCCACCACCCCCACCATCACTTCCACAACATCAACAACAAATTCCTCTTGTTTTAAATAATGAGACCAAAATTTTAGACCCTAGTAGAATAGGATTAAAAGATTTCATGGAGGCACCAAAATTAAGTAAGAAACATGATATGAAAGATGAAGAGTTAATATCGAGGGCTATGATGGTGCCACGTGTCGGTGATTTGCCATTTAAGAGAAAGCCAAAGATTGCTTTTATGTTTCTTGCAAGAGGAAGTTTACCATTGGCACCATTATGGGAAAGATTTTTCCAAGAACATGAAGGTCTTTATTCTATTTATATTCATTCTCAACCATCTTTTAATGGAACTGCTCCACAAGAAGGACCTATTTTTCATGGCAGAAGAGTAGCAAGTAAGGTAAGTTTAATTTACTATCACTACTAATTAATTATAATTTGCATTTGGTTATTCTTTCTATTAGTAATATTATTGTCTGCTTCGAATCTAGGTCGTTACGACACATTATTAGGGTAAAAGAGTTGCTAATTGGTATAGATAGCATTTTTACGGATATGGGATTTACCGTGCACTCTCTTAAGTACTCAACGTCTTCATTTGCCTAAACTCAATATTTAACCATAAGTATTTTGATATATAATTGTGGTGTTTAGGCCAAATTATTCTATAACTTTGTCTATCAAAGCTTGGACAGATGAGAAAACTATTGTTATTTTTGCTTGAACTCGAACTAATATATGAGAAGTTTTATAAATTATAATGTGATGAAACAAATGTTAATTAACCTTCCGTTAGACCAGAGGCGGAGCTAGGCCGTGGGGATTCATGAGTTTAGACGAATTCAGTAGCTTTTCCATAGATCATGTATTTATACTAGAAAATTAAATAAATATATATGTATATTAACTCGTGAACCTCTAACAAAATTGATTGTTAAATTAGTTGTACACTTTTTATACCATCGATCTGTATATATAACTTAAATCTTTTTTCTTATAGCTGATTCATATGCAATGACAATCTTTTTAAATTAGCTACAAAAAGTAATGTTTTGTTTGTTTTCATGGTCACATAGAGATCTACAAGTTCATTTATAAAGTATTACGCACAAACCTAGTATAGTGGAAAAATATATAATATGAGTTGATGAGGAGAAAAAAAATCAACTGGTGCCGTATCAAATGGTCCGTGTTTTACTAGACAATACGGAAACTGAGCAGGGGCGAATGTACGAGTTAAATTGAACTCATATAATTTAAATTCTAAATCTGTTAAATATAAACTTTTATATTGTTGATGATGCAATATTATAAATATTAATAATACTAGCAGATTTTGATGAATATAGATCACCATATATTAGTTGACTTAGACCATTTATTTGTCTTGTGTTTTAAAAACGCGTCTTTTGGCATTAATTACCGAGAATCCTGGTACTCTTTGGCTATAATATTGTAAGATTGGACTATTTTACGACACTTGTGTTTGTGTAATTAATGCCAATTATGATGCTTATGGAGAGACCTATCTATGTGATGTACCAACATATGGTGCTTGTTTGATAAATTTAATTGAAAAAATAAATAAAGTGGGGTCTATATTATACATAATGGTTCACGGGAAATTAATAGTTTTTGCTCATATATTATTGATGCATTTTAAAACTATTAAGTATATCTATAAATGTTTTAAATCGTAAATTCACCTCTACTTATTATCAGCTATATAGCTTCTGGCATAATGATAAATATTTTTATCCTAACGACTGAAAATGGAAGTTTTTTTAGGGCAAGAAACTAGTGAATAAGTTGTCAAGACAAGCTGTCGTAGATTTCTTTTATTCTACTCCTTTTACCAACTTAGAGGGGGGAAAAAACACTTTTTCCTTCTACTATATATGTTGCCACGTTTTACCAAACTCCTTTCTTCTGTGCATGTTGGACTCCACAAAAAAGTTAAGAATCTTTTACACAAATAGTCGGTCAAATTTACAGTTTACTGTTTATAGTTAGTATACATGTAATTAAAGCAGTCGAGTGAGCAACTAATTTTCTCAAGTTTCTTTATGTGAGTCCATATCCCAATAAGCCACTTTAGAAGGATAATGATCTGGGCTTTTAGGAAAGTTTGAGTCCATTAAAATTTTACTTTTGCAAAAATCCCTTTTTACCCTCACTAGTTAGTTGGAAGATCTAATTGTTTAGTAAATATCATAAACTCAACATTTTAACATTTATGCAGAAAGTAGAATGGGGAAAATTTAACATGGTGGAAGCAGAACGACGATTACTAGCGAACGCATTATTAGACCTATCGAACGAGCGTTTCGTGCTTCTTTCAGAGTCATGCATTCCTCTATACAACTTCACAACCATCTACAACTACATCATCAACTCCGCAAACACCTTCATGGAGTCTTACGACTTATTAAGCCCCGTGGGACGAGGTCGTTACAACAAGAGAATGAAACCATTGGTCACCCTAGCCCAATGGCGAAAAGGGTCCCAATGGTTCGAGGTCGATCGAGAGATCGCCATGGACATAATATCAGATCAAAAATATTCTCATTTATTCAAGAGATTTTGTAGGCCAGCATGTTACTCAGATGAACATTATTTGCCAACATTTGTGACAATGAAATATTGGTGGAAAAATGAAAATAGAACATTGACTTGGGTTGATTGGGCCAAAGGTGGGCCTCATCCAACAAAATTTATTAGGCCTGAAGTGACAGAAGATTTGCTTAATGGGATGAGAAATGGGACCAAATGTGAGTATAATGGGCGGCCCAGTAACATGTGTTACTTGTTTGCTAGGAAGTTTTTGCCTAGCACTTTAGATAGGCTTTTGAGATTTGCTCCTAAAATCATGAAATTTAGATAAATTAATATTTGTATTTTTTAAAGTTTTGAATATTTTTGTTAATTATTTCCAGTTCTTGATTTGGGTTCAATGTACATCATATTCAATTCTATTTATTTGCATGTGTTACAACTCAATCGGTTATTTGATAAGGTAGTTGATTTCTCGAGGACTAACAGTTACTCCCTCGTTTCGTGACGCCGTTTTATTTGACACGATGTTTAATAATAAAAAAAAGACCTTTGAAAGTTGTGAACTAAAACAATTCTTAGATATTTGGCATAGTTGAAAATCATTTCAATAAAGGTAATGGAGCTGTTTTAAAGTTAAATTATTTCTAGTTATAGTAAACTGACATTCTTTTTGGGACATATTAAAAAGGAAAGTGTGCTACATAAAATGGGACGGAAGGAGTATTATTTTAGAAATTTACTTCCTTTTTTTTATTGAAGAAAATTGAAATCAAGGGGAAAAATGATTTTTTACGAAATTAATAACTATTAATTAAGTGACAATGAACGCTTCTGATGTGATCAAAATTGCAGACTTTATTAGTTAAAGTATAAGTGTACTTCTGCCCAAAAGAATAAAGGAATAGGGTTTTTTTTTTTTTTTTTCTCTCTTTTGAAAATTTCTAAGTCTTTGTTTGGTAGCTTCTTTGTAATTGTTCAACAGGCTAGACCTGACCCAAACCAAGACCACACACAAAATCTTTTTTGGTGTGTGTATGATATACTCTATGAATATATTATGTCGTTTTTAACATGGTACGTGATTACTATAAAGAAATACTCTTATATATCGTTAGTAGTAAAATATGAGAATGTTGAAATAAAAAAATTTACTATAACGAGTTTCATTCGAATTTTGTTGACTAAAAAATTATAATGCATATTATATATGATGTTAAAGTTACTTTAAAAGTATATATAATAATGATGAATCTCTAATTTGATTTCTTTAAATTCTTATTTCTTATCTCCAAAAATAAATTTGTTTTGGCTCCGCTGCTCACTTACTAAATATATTTTCTTCAAACAATTTTTCAGCGATTTTGAATATGATTCCTGATACTTTAGATAAATACAAATAGGTGGAAGAAAATTCATATGACATCTTTTGTTAGCACTTGTTGTTTTCTTGTAAACTTGGACGAAACCGAGTATAAATCTGCGTTAGATAAAAAAACGATGTGTGTTATAATCGTCGATTGGATTGAATTTGAAAAATTGTGTACTGTGGAAAATGAAATGACAAGGACCAAGTGACTTGGACACACAACGGACCGACTAATTAATAATATTAGTACTATATAATAGTCCGCAGCATTAATATATAGTAATATATATTTGTCAGTATCAGATTTATGTTTTTTTAAAATATTTTTTTCCCTGAAAAGGTTTCAATCATTCTGTTGCTTGAACTCAATATAACCATCCGCCATAAAGTTTTAATTATTATAAACTATGTAGGCATTTGGAAATGAATTTAGCGATATTTATTATGAGAAAATATGAAATGAGTATCAGTAATTTATAACTAATTCATCGTTAGGACGTGTCTGATTAATTGAATATTCTTATAATTCATAGCTAAATAAGATTATGTTCATATTTTTGTTATTTAGCGACTACGAATTTTTGTCTGTCATTAAATCCTCATTTTCTAATAGTGATTTTAAAAAAATAAGTTTGAAGTAAGTTTTTTTTAAAAAAAAGATATTTGAAATTAAAATTCTGTTTGGACATACTAAAAGTTCCAAAACTATTTTTTTTTTCAAAAGATATTTGGAGTGAAAAATTGATACTAAATTTTCTTGACACAATGTATAACCAAATGAGTTTTGAGAAGCAAACTTGAAAAAAAATATTTTAAAAAATAAATCTATATCTAAATGCGCCGTAAATAGAAGAAAGGGAAAAAAACAATTTAAATCGTGACAAAATTGATAGCCGAAATATAACTTTTATTCATATATCAAATTTGAAAAATAGTCAGACACGGGTCTTTAATATGGTCGGCCAAGAGCAACATGTAAATCTGAGACGAAAATGACTTTGATTTTGATATACGTTTACTTGAATAAAATATTTATTGAAAATAATTTTTTATCATCACAAGGTAATACTAAGACTATTATTTTTGTACTAATTTGTAAAATTATATTAAATATATTGTTGTGATTATTGTCTTTCAAATTCTTTAATTTTAGTCCCTTAAATTTAAAACAATCGATGTTTAATTGTTTTTAGATTTTGAAATAAAAACCAATATGAATTTAATTATAATTTTCTTTCTTTTAAGATTGACATAATTATTATCGTGATTAGGAATATGTGCAAATTGATGTTTCAAATTCAAATCCTTGCGGAGATAAAAACAGTAAAGTGTTAAGCGATTTCTACTCATTTGTCCTAGCTTTGATAGAGAAAATTACTTGGTACATATTATTGATGAGATCTCGTTGGCAAAACTCAACCAAGACATGCCCACGGTTATAACAAAAAAAGAAGAAGTTAAAAGATTAATTATTTTGAGTTAATCTTTGGTGAATAAATGTCAATTATTTTGAACAGAATGAAATAAAGAGAGACAAAGACAAGTCATTAAAATTTATTTCTTAGGAAAGGACGTCTTTGTTTCCTGGCAATTTTTCTTTTTCTTTTATCCCCCTGTTTGTATAGAATTGAAGAGATGAAAAGAAAATAAAACAAGAAAAATAAAACAAACTACAAACCGAGTTCTTTTAGACATATAGGAGGACTATTATTACTTTTTTTTATATATAAGACTTTTATTACTCACTCTCAAGCAATTCTTCGAAACTTCTATAATAATTAATTTGTATAATTTTTGCAGCATTTTATGAACAAATATTTCAATGAAAGGCAATTCGGCGAAACTACACACTGCTTAATTTGGACGGTTTTTTTTTTTTTTTTTTATCATACTAATTTGGAACGGAGGGAGTAATTAGGAGGAGTATTTACTATTTTATCTATATTTATGTTTTAGATATAATTTCTCGTTATTTAGTATTATCTTTTCATAATTAAAATGTTTATAATTTACAAAAACAATTACTAATAAAATAAATTGAAAAAATAATCATGTTTTGAAGTTAACGTTGAAATTTTATGCCGGTTTCATAAACAAACATTGATTAAAAACAACATTTAAAATTGAAGTATCAAATTCTATGACCAAAAGTTCCAAAAAAGAGTGAGTAATAATAGTCTTATCCCAAAAAATAAAATAAAAAATAGGATGCCAATTTTTATTATTTCCTTTTGTTTTTCTCTATTAAAAGACAACATGTGTTGCCATGTTGGGATTCTTTTCAAGTACATAATGCTAGATCTTTACATAATTAGTCTTTTTATTAAAAATAAAAATTTCTTTTTACTTGTTCTATTATCCATTTTAGTAAATTAAGAAAAAAAATATTATTTTCTTTCAACACTTTGTAAAATAAATTTATAATAATTTTTTCTTATATATATGGAAGTGTCCTGTCATGAGCCAATAAAATAAAATGGAGGAAGAAATTCATGATAATAAAATAAAAATTCATTTCAC
Source organism: Solanum etuberosum (assembly GCA_029582245.1). NCBI lineage: Eukaryota > Viridiplantae > Streptophyta > Magnoliopsida > Solanales > Solanaceae > Solanum > Solanum etuberosum. The sequence continues at coordinate 54,101 of JAJONR010005485.1, read as the reverse complement.
ACAGAAATAATTTTACCGACTTATATTTAAAAACATTTTTAATATGCACATAAAAGTTTGGACTAATCATATCTTTAAAGGGCCCTTAAATTTTTATATAATGTTCAAAAAAATACGATATATAGCTAGTATGACATGACAAGCACGTATATATATAGTACAATGACTTAGTTTCTTGGCAGCAAGATATATAATATTATTATTTTAGTTTTGTTGGAGACACAACATAAACGTTAAATTAAATAACATGGATAATAATTTAATAATCATTTTCTCTCTTATTTTTTTAATTAATAGTTCCCAAGACCCTAACTCATAATCACAATTATTACTATCAAAGTTCTTTCTTGTTATGGTGTTTTCCTTAATCAAATCCAAGGGCAAAGTTATATATGATGAAATACATGGGGTTTGATTATTGTATAGTAGATTGAAATTGTTATTTATAATCATAAATTTTAATTTTGACTCCGTCTTTGATCAAATTCAAAAGTTTTCTGGTAATATAACCACCTTAAGTTTCGTTGAATTTAGTGTAACATAAATGTTAATTTCAGTTCTAAGAGATGATCAGTTGAAAAAAAAATAAGAGACCATTGTAAAGTTATTTTCTTATATTTTAAAAAATATATAAGTGGACATATATGATCATTTTCTCTATACATAAATGTTATACTACAACAACAATATATTCAGTGTATTAATTCTAAAAATGTGGTTTGGTGAGGATTATGTACGCAATATTATCCCTACCATATGATTATTGATATGTAAGTTGTTTCCGATATTCTTTGCACAAGTAAAGGATATTAGAAGTCAAGCATGTAAAACAAATACAATAAAAAAAATTACAAACACAATAATATAGGGTAAAAAATGAAAATTATTTCAAATGGACAAATTTACAAGGGATCACATACAACACAAAAGGTTGTTGGGTAGGCAAGGGCCACTAGGGGTTGGGTGGTCAGGTCGGAGTTTTCGAAGAAAAAATATTATTCATTCCGATTAAGCTTCCTTCCTATTAATCTGGAAGTTCTTCTCAGATACAAGGAAATGACGCTTGCTTGGTGAATTTAATTAAGAAATAAATTTATGCCTTTGCCATCAGTTGTAGCTTTTGACATGATGGTAAGTGTCCGGATCAAAATCATGATCGAATATGACGCTTGTTTGATGGACTGAATTAAGAAATAAAATTGTGTCTTTGCTATCAGTTATAACTTATGATCACGTAATGATGAAAGTTTGTTCCTAATAAATGAATACGATAAAAAAAGTATAATTCCAAAAAAGTCTTAATTAAGAATTAAAAGTAAACTATACATACATCTACGCGGTTCATATCCTATTTTCCCTTTTTCTAACTCTGTGTAAGTAACGTCCTTATATTATTTATGGATTATTAATCAACAAAAAGTCTTTGTCTCTTTATCTTGTAGCTAGCCACGCAGTCAAATAAAAATATCTTTTTCTTTTTGTTCAATACATAATTCAAATATATTCAATTGACCAAAAATGCAGTGGGGGTTTGGAAGTTCGTTTTGTGGGGATGTGTGGCTTTTTTGTGCTTCTCTTGTCCCATTCTTCTTGTCAACTTTTTGTCTGTGTGTGTAGTGGGATAAATTATTTATTTTGTGATTCACTCAACTTATAATAATTGTATTAAGGGTTCTTTTTATCTCATAAAAAATGTAACAGATTGATTTTTAATTTGTACGTACCTTTGTGTTCGTCTTTTTTGTGACGAGGACATAAATTAAAGATCAACACAAAATAAAGATATAAATAATGATGACCTAAATAAATAGATTCAAAATATGTGGATCCAAAAATTAAAAATTTGTATCTGCTTATTTGGAAGATAAAAAAAAGAGTTTCACGCACAAACAATGTTTGTTTACGGGAAGGGTAAAAAAAAACTACTAGTAAAATTGTAGTATTATCTGTATATCTATATACCTTATAAACAAATTTTAAAACCTATCGTTATTCAATAAGTACTACTACTAATTAACTAAGTACTAGTAGTTCTTTTGTCTCGATCTATACCTTTTTTTTTTTTTCCTTTGGAGAAATTATAAGCTGAATTGTTTCGGAGAGTTCTTTTTGTATATATGGTGAGTAAAGTAGATAAAATTCTTTGAAAAATGAAATAATTCTTTGATTGGAAAAGAGGAAATACATCCATATCCATAAATCTACACACACTTTTGTGTATATTATACTATAGTAGAAAAAAGTAGATATATCTTCATCGACATATATAATTTTCTACATTTTTGTCATTTAAGTATTAAATTATTAATAAGACATTTCAATAATCTACATATTTAGAAACAACATTAGAAAAAATTAAAATTCATAATAATCAATAACTTAAAAAACACATATTTTTAAAAGGTTATAAGTTGTAAAATCATAATTATAGGTGACCTTTTGATTGATCTCAACTTATAAGTTATATACTCTTTCTGTCTTTCAATGTCATCAAACACGTAGATAAGTCAAGAAAATATATACACAAACTAATTTAACCGGCTCATAAGTTTAAACAATAACGTATTTATTGATTTTATGTAAACGATACGAAGAATTGAGTTGTTATATTTTTTGGATTTTTATGGCGTTGACTTGAAGCAGGGCTTGACGTTAAAGTCGTTACATCAGGCTGCCTTAGATCATTTGGAAGTTGGGAATAACCCTCTCTAGCCGCGCTATTTCTTTCTTCATTCCTCGAAACTTCTCTAATTACCCAATTTAACACTTAATATTACAAATAATTTTAACCTATGCTTTTATTCTTTTTATTATAAACCACTTATTCCATTAATTTAGACACACTTCCCCTATATATATATAAGCATACATATACTTGCCCATCCCACAACATCTACTGAAAAATTCTTGAGCTTATCACACTTTACTCCTCAATACAGAAATGGCAGCAGCTAAACGGTTCTTAGATAACTCTAATCCGGATCCGAACCAACCGAATTACAAACGAATGAGATCTACTACACCTTCTTTCGCTTCGTACGTCTCCGTTTTTTCAAATATCAATTAATTCATATCGATTGTACATATTTACCTGACTTATATAGTAAATCCTTTTTTGTTGTTGTAGTGTTATTAAGGAAGCAGTGAAGGCGAATTTCCTAGAGAACGTGTCTTCTGCTTTGGAACCGATGCTCCGTAGAGTGGTATGAGATTTTTAATTTCACATATGATTACTAAACTTTTATCGTGTTTCGTGTTAACAATAAGTTTATGAAATTAACTTTGTCACGTGAAATTGATTTGCAGGTTCTTGAGGAAGTGGAGAATGGACTAAGGCGTTATTCATGTCGTTCATTAACGAGATCTCCTTCACTGAGAATCAAAGCATTAGAACCATCGAATCTTCGTCTCATTTTCAACAAAAAGCTCTCGCAACCAATATTCACCGGAAGCAAAGTCGTCGCCGGCGGCGACGACGGCCAGAGTCTTCAAATTCTTCTGGTGGATACAAGCGGCGAAGGCATGGTTCCGACGACTTTACCTTACCCTATCAAAGTAGAACTCGTCGTACTTAACGGAGATTTCCCGTCCGGAGATACTGGAAGTAATTGGTCTCGCGAAGAATTCGACAAACACATCGTTAAGGAGAGAACCGGAAAGAGGCCATTGCTTACCGGCGAACTCAATTTCACGATGCGTGACGGCGTCGTTTCTGTTGGGGAGATCGAGTTTACTGACAATTCGAGCTGGATTCGGAGCCGGAAATTCAGAATTGGCGCAAAAGTGGTTCAAATTGGAAACAATCAAACTACTGTTCGAATTACAGAAGCCGTTACTGAATCGTTTGTGGTTAAAGATCACCGCGGAGAATGTAAGCAATCTCTTCTTTTTTTCATTATAATTTCTTTTGGTAGTCAAAGCTAATTTTCTAACTGAACAAACATTCAGAACTCCATAAATTATAGTAGTATTATACTAATAGTTAATAAAAAAAATTAAATATAGATACTGTAATTTAGTGCTAATTCACTTTTTTTCTTTAATCCTCCTAAAGAGCTTCCACCTTTTTTCTGTCTAATACTCGAATCCACAACCTTGGATTGGAGGTAGAGAATGTTTACTATCTAAGCAAATCCCTCTTGTCGGGACTGGCTCTCTGAGAGACTCTGATGTGCTACCAAATCATTAATGACAACGATATTTTTCATCAATTTCGCATAGTTTAAGTACAATTGTGATCCCTCTTGTCATAGCATGTATTTGACTAAGTTTGTGTCATGTTAATATGTTGCAGCGTACAAAAAACATTACCCACCAGCACTAGGAGATGAAGTGTGGCGTCTTGAGAAAATTGGAAAAGATGGAACTTTCCGCAAAAAGCTCTCTTCAAAAGGCATCAACACTGTACAAGATTTCTTGAAGTTGGCTACTATTGACAAACCACAAATTAGAACTGTAAGCCTCTAGCTACTCACACAAAACAAATATAAATTAAACATGAATTACAAAGATCTCTTAATTGATTGTGATTATACAGATACTGGGAAGTGGAATGTCAGATAAAATGTGGGAAGTGACATACAAGCATGCAAAAACTTGTGAGATGGGCTCAAAGTTATTCATGGCCCGTGGTTCAAACTACGTTTTAATCCTTACTCCGATTTGTCAAGTTGTTAGGGCAGTTATTGATGGGCAAATTTACCCTACTCGTGACTTAACAGGAATACAAAAGGTATGATTTTATATGGACTTTGAGAGTTTGATTCTTGAGATATTGTAAATTTTGCTAATATCTATTCTACTGTATTAATAGGCATACATCCAGAATTTGGTGAAAGAGGCTTATACCAATTGGAGTTCTTTAGAGGAAGTTGATGGTCTAGTTAATGAGCCAGCACTACTAACTCAAGGTACTGTGGTTTTCGAGCCAGCTTGCTTAAGTCCACGGGTTAATACTTACTTTTTTTCATCAGCATAGATATTGAGTAACTCTGTCCATCGAAATTTGAACAGATAAGAAGATATCACCTAATATGAATTTAAATATGAAACCTCATGATTCTCGATTCATTTCATAGATTACTAGGTCATATGCCCACCATGTACAAAAAAAGTTTGTTTTCAGTTGTACTCGTTAATGATTATATAAAGAGGTCTTTTTTTTTCAAAAAATACAAGTTTTTGGAATTATTAGCAAGAGTCAACGCACTTTGCTTCTATATTTTAGTACAATGTGTTGGTTATTAACTACTACTAATACATAGTATAGTGATTTTGTCATATTAACAGGAGAACTGATGGTGGATGAGTATCCAAATGTTCATCAGCAGCAACAACCAATGATACGATCCTATCAACGAAACACAATTTTGACAGATGCATCTGAACAATTAGTCGAATACAATGACTGGATTGGTAATCCTAACTACATTTGATACACCTGCTGATAATAACGGTGCTAGTTACTTTTCAGATGGATCCTCTAATAGAGAATTGTGTTAAATTTTACACTGTCAGCATATAGAAGTTAACTTGAATTCTTGTAAACAGAAGACAATGAAGGAATGAAACTTATGCTTACAGGTAAATGTACATAGTGTGTAGGAACAAAATTTTGCTCAATTAGGGGATGAAAATTGTTGTAGAAGTCGCGCCACCCCTTTGTAAAAGATGTGTGGTCTGGCAATAGTATGCAAAAGTATGTTTCAATTTCTTTTTTTTGTAAGATTCAAATTTGAATCGTCTATTGTAGAGAGTGATTGTTCATTTAATTGAATGAACAAATTAATGCAAATTTGTACTTTGATTATGCATTCAGTTATGTCTTGTTTATTTTATTTACAGTACCCTTCTTACAACTTGTTGAAATTTCCAAAATTGTTCTGAAGTTGGCAGGTACAAAACCTAGTATTTACACCAAATCAAGCAATTTAACATGAACAGTTAAAAATTAAATTGAAAAAATATAGTTACCTGCATTGATGGCAAGCACCGGTAGGCGGTAGCTAATCCTATTATCGGTGCCTGCCACCACTACAGGTTATGCAGTAATGGATGATTGTCTCCTGTTAAGTTTATCTATTCAACAATGTCAATTTACTCAAACTTATAGTATTAGCACTCATCTTGTAGTTTCTTGTTCGTCGATTGTTGTTATCATCTGTTTTAACTGTGCTTCAGTTATTACGCTAGTTCGTTTTTGTTACTCCTCTTTTTTTGTATGCTATGTACGTACTGCTTTACACAGGGCTATACTTCATTGTTGTTACTTTTTTTCATTTATGTATTGTCTTTTTCAAACTGCTTTGAAATGCTTTACTTGAGCAGAAGGTCTATCGGAGACAACCTCTCTATCTTTACGAGGTAGGGTAAGATCTCTATGCATTCTACCCTCCCAAACCCCGCTTGTGGGATTACACGGGAATCGGGATATGTTGTTGTATATAATTAAGTTTTGAGCAATGAAATGAAGGCACAACAAAATGTAATCTTGCTCATTAAGACTAAAGTTTACTTATCAAATACATTCAACAGCAACATCCTGCTACACCAGACACAAAATATAATCTTATTTACTCACCCTGGTAAAACTTAAAATCTGTTATGACAAAGATGATAAATTGAACAAGTATCTGCACAATTTAACTAAAGAATTTAAGAAATGAAATGAATTGAATTAGTATTGTTAAATTTAAATTGCTGCATACGAGATATGTACAAACTCTTTAAGATAGAAAAAGGTCCAAAGTACTCAAAGGAAAGACACTAAAATTCAGCTTTCGGCGACCAATAGAGCAGGTGGCTGAAGAATCACTATCAAGAAAATCACAAACTAGACAAACTGAGGGCATAAACTTAGCCAGTACTGGAAGCATGTGTTGTTGAACTGCTACTGCTAGTCCATTTTGAAATAACTGAAACGGGTGAGAGAGATAATGCGTGATTCTTCAACAATCCAGCATCATCACCGGGACTTGGCTTCCCTATTTCTGTTGCTGTTTTATCCATACTCTGAATTCCCAGTAGAGCCTCCAAAACCTCTGGCATGGATGGTCTCAAATCCCTGTCGTTCTGAAGACACTGGAAAGCCAACTCTGCCACGGCAGTGATCATCAACTTTACCAAGTCATTGGAGTCAAAACCAAGATTTGAATCAACCAGCTCATGTAATGTGTTGCTCTGAATCTTGTTAATTGCCATATTTGATAGATTTATTTCCTGTCGATGCCTACAGATATCAACAGCTGGCAGGGAGGATATAAGCTCGATTAATACCACCCCGAAACTATAAACATCACTTTTACTGGTGAGTTGATAGCATTCGTGATACTGGGGATCAACATATCCAGGGGTACCCTGTGGAGCTGTTGAGACATGTGTAACATCAGTAGGGAAAAGCCGAGACAAGCCAAAATCAGCTACTTTGACGCAGAAATTACTGTCTAGGAGGATATTGTTAGTTTTTACATCTCGGTGAATGACCTCTGAATTATGGAGAAAGGCTAGCGCGCTTGCCGTTTCTATGGAAATGCTCATTCGTGTATTCCATGAAAGTGATCCAGGCTTTGAGAATTCTCCATGAAGATGATCAGCAACAGTGCCATTGGAAATATATTCATACACAAGAAGAAGCTCACGGCCATGGCGAGATGTGCATCCGTAAAGGGTAACTAGATTTCGATGGCGCAAACGAGTGAGGATTTCAATTTCATTTCGGAATTGCTCAACCCTCTTGTAGTTGTTCTCATATAAACGTTTTACAGCAACAACACGCCCATCTCGAAGTTTACCTATAACATGTCATGTTCAATCATATGGTTAATGAATCAGATCAAATGTTTAGGTTTAGTAGCAGGTTAGCAGTGAGAGAAAGCCCACTTCAGGATAATTTCTCTTACCTTTATATACTGTGCCAAATCCACCTTCTCCTAGCTCTTTGCTGGAATCAAAACTGTTCGTGGCTTCTTCCAGTTCATTGTAGTCAAAGACGTGAACTCCGAAATAGTGCGAAGCCTTTTCATGGTCCATTGTTGAGGAGGGATAGGAAAGGATACTTCTGGATATCAAAGACGAACCAGCATGACTTTTCTTCTGTCGATGATAATAGAGAAAGAAAATTACACATGCCACAATGGCAGTGAATGCAGCTGCAGCTACACCTGAAAGAGAAAAATATGTGACTAGGAAGTTCTTGATCATTGTTAAAGAGAAGGATAATCATAAGATGAACATGGTCAAGGACCGTTACCTACGGCAACCTTCACTCTGATATCTCTTTTATCGCCTGTAATGCAGACATAAACAAGTGATGAGATGATACAGAACCACGATAAAATATCTCCAGCAGTATCATAAAGACGTAAATACAACTACTATCACCTTACTGTTTCTAATCTATAAAGGAATTATGTGGTTATTATCTAGTCTGTTATGGAAACATACTCAAACGTGGATTTGGACTTCAAGTTTCTGAATTTACTATGAAACCGTTGTTCTATTTAGAGGTTGGATTTGTTATTCAAGCACAACATATAGTGCCCTCTGTTATTCAGGCAATCTTGACATTTTAGCCTCATTCCCTTTTGCAGAAGTTGTGGGTAATTCATTTTCGGATAAAAGGGTTCTAGCATGATTCTACTGCATAGTTATAGTGCACTAGAAGCTCAGTATGAATAATCGCAAAACAATGATCTGTGGCATTGCTGGCGCAATTTGCAAATGGAGAAAACGAAAAAACCAGATAAGAGAAGGAAACAAGGAAAATAACTGTTGTTAAACAACATTTTGAAAAGCCTGAATCCTGAAGTCAGGCGAAAAGGTGAAAAATATTTTGTGTCTTAATAACATCTGAAGTCCACCTTCACCACCTACTGAGTAATAGAGTCAATGTCTCCAGATGCGGCAAAAGAATTAGAGATTTCAATCACGATTAGACAAGAAGAATTAGAAAGGTAAAGAAATTTGGGAAGTATTCAAATCTCAGGTTGGTAGAAGTAAAATCATGGAAACAGAGTGGGAAAAAGTTGTTTTATTTTGTCATCACGTCCACATGCTTTAAGGACTACCAGCAAAGGATACCCTGACTGTGACTTGCAAATGCAGAATACTAGTCTTCAGTACAGAAGTATTGGTTTTCTCCCTTTCCCAGATTTATGGTTTTCATGAATCTTGAGATAATCACTTCGGATCTTTGGTTTCTGGAAATTCTATCACATATCATAGGTGTTTTTATGGCCACTCTATCATATATCTCAGCTAATTCTTGAAAACCAATACCTTAGGAAGTTCTCATTCCTTGAAAATAGAATCCATGGCTAAACTGTTGCTAAACTAATGAACTACTCTTTCTAAAAATGCATTGTTACCTCCATTGTTCACAAACTTTGATATACCTATATCGCCGGGTGAAGCAAATACAAACTTGCTTCTGTCTAGTACTACTAAATTCTCAGAACAGGCATCATCAAAAAGGGCTTGTGCTGAGCAAACTGTAACTATATTTTATTATCTGGGCTTCATAAACTTGATAAAGAATGCCCCAAGAAATGTTACAAGGGATTGAATAAATTAGGAAGGCGTGAAAAGAAATGGAGTTCCTCACCAAAACATGGGGAAAATTTTATAGATATTTTGAATGGAGAATTTAAATTAGATGTTCACATGGCAGCCTATAGGTTTTTTTCTCTTCTTTGGCAGTCTTATTTGACAGTTGAAGACTCTGGCCTACCAGTTAGATTCGACTAATTTTTGGCAAACAAAATAAGTTAGAGATGGAACACACCTTGTTCCGGTTCAAAACCGCAGTAATAAGAATAAGTTCGGTCCGGACAAAGGCAAGTTTGCTCCGCAAAATCTGTTTCTGACCAACATAATCCCCCTGACCTCTCACAAGCCATACATACTGCGCTTTTGTTGTAAACCACATCAAACCCTTCCTTCAATAGCTCCAATATTTTCGTACTTCCTTCGTCTTGGAACCGATTAAATGCTGATAGCAACACAGGAACCGTGTTAGACTCACAACTCCCATACTTTGGTCCCCAGAATGATATAAATGACTGATCTGGATAGAAACCATAACTGGACTCTCCAGTGCTATTGCAGCTAAAGGTGAAATTTTTCCATTCAGAAGGTATATCGAAAGGACAAGCATAGAACAGGATGAGAATCATAAAGTCAGGACCATAGTGGAAAGGGGCATCATTTAAGCTAGTGTTACCGAATCTATCAGGACAAATGTCTTCCTCAAGATCATTTCGTGCAATTCTCATGGTTTGGTTGTCTCTATTGATGTCAAGCACGCGGAAATTATGACCATCGATATGTATAAGGGGATCCTGATTGGCTTCACATGCAAGCTTGAATTGTGGAAGACCACATTCTTGAGGTCGATCACCACCCCAGAAAGGGAAGCTGATATTTTGAATATTCCCACAGGTGTAGGAGCTATTACAAGTGAAATACTGTTTATCCTCTTGGCCATACGATGGCAAGGATGTGATCAAGAAACATAGGAAGGCGATGATGGAGTGGAGCAGAGGAAGAGGAAAGTTTTGAGCATGCATTTGTGAGAACTCATCAATGATAGACTATGTTGGTTGGAGAACCTATGTATTAGAAGAGTTTGGCAAAATATATGATTCAATTGAGGTGTTCAAGTGTCAAAGTTAATCCAGTTTTGACTAACAAAAGATGACAAACTTGAGAATTGTTATGAAAGAAAAAAGAAATGGCTGCTCATGTTTTATAAGACTTTTCGGTGATTATTTTACTATAGAAAATTTTACTTTTCAACTTAGACGAGTGGGACGAAAATAAGTTTCATTTGTTCATAACTAGAAGGAGAAATTTCAAATGAATAAAAAAGGGATAAATATTTTACACCAATCTTATTGGTAAATTCCATTCAATAACCTTGAAAGCTGAAACTTTCCGCAGACTAACAATTACAGGTCTAGATGAAAGAAAACAATGGAAAAGAGACGGAAACTCTTGACATGTGTGTTTGAGAATTCCTTCTTTGCGTGGAATATAAAATTCCAAAAATCACATCATATTCATAAAGCTGACTGCACCTGTTGACAATGTCTATATTATTAAGGTTTTTAATTATTCTTTGGCATTTTGTGAAGCTGATAGTCAGAATATTACAGGAGATTTTAGAGGCTATTTTAGAGTTTAGACCATGACACTCAGAAACCTGAATTTTGTCTACAAACAAAGCTTCTTTTTATATATAGCATTTATTTTTATATATATATAATAAAAAGTTCTTTTGGGTCGTGCTGAAGAGAGAAACTACGACTTGAGTTGTAGTTCGCACTGCATCACATAAGCGTAAGGTTCCAACGCAAATGTTGTCATCTTTTCTAATTTCTTCCCTAATTTTCATGGATCTGTCCTAAAACAAATGGGCTAGCCTAGGGGGTGTCAAATGAGCCAGTTTGCCTGAATTTGGATAGGTTAAAATGGATTAGCCTAGGGGTGTCAAATTAAGCCCAAAACAAAGGATCCCCCAATCTATTCATATTTTTATGGATTGAGCTTAAGATAATTTAATATTGGTAAATTGAGAAACTTTTATAAAACAAACTAATATAGATGCTAATTACTTAGCGCATCTATAGTTTCAATAATTACGTATCTTGTCCGAGTTGCCTCTAGATACCGTGTAATTTCCTCTAGATATATTGTATCTAGCAAATGTATCTCGCCTCTCTCCCTCCCTCATCCCTCTACTTCTCTGTATCTATGTTTCATAATTTCATATATCTATGTATCTATTATCAAATACACATTGATCTATTCCAGGAAGAGCGAGTGGTGATGTAATTATTTTAAAGTATAGTGAAATTTAATATAGTAAGGATGATTGTCTAATTAGGTAGATTTCCTAAATTGTAACTCATCCAATTATTCTCCATTTAAAAATAATTGTCAACTTATCCCCATTTAATTCTCAGCTTTCTGTCTTCACTAAATCATAATCGCATGTTTTTATGAATTGGGTGGGACCTTTATTTTTGGGCTTAGTTTGACACCCTTAGCTGCTGGCCCAATCTTTAATGGGCCTTTCAATTCAGTATATTCGCACTACTGCTCCTTCATTCTTGGCTCTCTTTGCGGAAAATTCAATCTGTTTTCAGATTTTAGACGCAATAAACTATGCATTTTGATTCTTTTGAATTCAAAGTAAGCAAAAATTAGAATCAAAGTCAAATACTAACATCAGCTATTCAAGAAAACTTGATACCACTGGCTGATTGGCGTATTAAATAAGATAATGACTAAACATGTACGCCAACTATGGAATCACAACATTGGACTTTTTCTATATTAAATTAAATAGCATTAGTTGGAAAAAATAAAATAAGTGATCAAACCTTTGTAGCAATCTTCTTGAACAAGTAGGACTGTAACCCTTTTATATTTTATTTATTTTATTTTATAAGAGATTTTTTGGTCGCCGGTTAGATTATCAAAGTTTTAATAATGCAAAGATTATTACACATTAATTATTTTATCGTCTATTCTGTATAAAATAAGATATAAATTGACTCATGTTTTATTTATATGAGATTGTAAAATGATAACTACACCTCATATTTGACGTGCTAAATTTTGTATTAAACAACTATCAAGCTATATGCTAATTTTAATGCATGAGTAACTCTCTTCCTAACTTGCAACCAAATGACCTCTAAATTTATGAAACATGTCTCGACTTACCTACCACCTTTAAGACAGGTTTAAAAACCTTGATTCAATATCAACTACTTTTTCTCACTTTTAATTAAAAAATTTGAGTTCAAATTCTAAGAATAAAGGGATTTGATTTTTCTTATATGAAAAATAAAAGATAATTATAGCTAGATTTAAGCAAATTATGAAAATTTAGCGCAATGTTCTATAAGAATGAGGAAAGATAAATAACAAGAGTTTTTGGGGTGTACCTTTGCAATGTTTAAACTTAACGGTACCATCATGGCAGTAGCACAAAAGTTTATGGGTTGAATTGTTATAACCACAGCTCCCGTCTGATTTCTCACACTGGCCGCACTCCGACGCGCTCCGCCAGTCCAGCACGAAACCCTCTCCCATGGCCGCACCAAATCCTCCGATCCAATCATCATCTTTCTGGAAGCTTCTCCTCTCCGTCACCGTTGTCACCACTTTCTCCTCACAAATCCCAAACCAGTCCAAATCGTCCGGCTCAGTTTTCCCGACGTAGAAATACGCACTGTTTCCACCTGATTTCAAGCATTCTGCGGGAAGAGCATCAGCTGGAGTTTTCGTACAGTTGAAATAGAAGGTAAGTTCCAAAGCGGAATCGGAAAACTTCAACGGCAATTTCTCCAATGTAAGGTTGTGACGTGCTCTAGGGCATTTCACATTGAAAACATCAGCGTCCACTAGAGCGAGAGAATAGCTTTTATAATCTATACTTTTGACGTAGAAAGCATCGCCTGGAAGGTAAATAATCGGAAGCGGTTGGTTTTTTGAGCAATTGATTCCAAATCCTGGATAACCACAGTACTGAGGAGCGCTGGCGTTGTAATTATCAAGTCTCCAGAAAGGATATGAAATTTCAACTCCATTGCAGGTTGATTTAGGACAAAATGCATAGGAAGAAGTATCATTATTTGCACTGGATCTGACGGAGGAGAAAAACAGAGACACAAAAAAGTAGTAGAAGAAGAAGGAGATTGATTGATTTTGAAACATGATCAATTGATATCAAACAAATAGCAAAGCTGATTGGTATACATGAGATAGTAGTAGGTAGTATAAACTTTTGCAGCTTTAAGACTCTCAAAATTCGATCTATATTTTTGTCAATATGAAGTATGAAATGTTTGAATTTTTAGAGCTGAAATAATAAGTTGTAAAGCTTTATAGTCTAATGGACAGGCACCAAACTATTTTGTCATTTGTTATTGAGAGTTGGATTTCTTAATACAGGTATTGACTTTAGTGGAATTAACTTTTGAAGACTTTAGTTGAGTATATTTTATGTATTTGGGAAAACATAAAGAATGCAGGAAGAAGGTGAGATGATTTCAAAATAATGCACAAGAAAAAGATGGTCAAATTACGACGTCAACTAAAAGAGGAAAAACAGACAAGGAAATTGCAACGCAGCTTCTTTTTTACGGTACAATACAAGGAGTTTTGTTCTATCTGTAAATTGCAATTTAAGTACAGAAAGTAACTATTACAGCAGTGTAGCACTAAAAATAGAAATAGTCATTAGAGACAAGTAAGGAAACATTTGAACGTTTATTTAACAAGTGTTTGATCATACCTTTAATTGATACTTAAAAAAAATGAGCGTTTGAAGTTGAGATACTTTGAAATTTGAAGTTGCGAAAGAAAATGTTTTCCCATGCAACATGAAAGAAAAGATTTTTTTTTTTTTTTTTTGGTTTGTTTTAAATTAAAAAAATATCATCTCAAAAGTATTTTTACGTAATCTAGTAAAACATTATCGGAGAGGGGGAGGGGGTGATGGGGAGAGGATGGTCAAGGGAAGGGGATTGGGGGTTTTGGTTGTTGGGGAGGCCGGGGTTCAGAGACAATAAATTTGAAATGTCACTTGTGAAATTTGTTTTTCTTCATTCTCATTTTTAAGAATTTTATTTTTTGAAAAAACATGTTTTGTACTCCCTCTGTCCCAATTTATATGATACTTTTCGTTTTTCGAGAGTCAAACAGTTTAAATTTGACCGAAAGTTTGCACATAAAATCTTCAATTTTTTTGAAATAAAATTTATATATTTATAAACTACGTATAAAGTACCATAAGTCATAATAATTGACAAAATATGAAAAATTTACGATTAAAAATAAACTTATTTGAATCTCGAAATTTAAAAAGTGACACATAAATTGAGACGGATTAAATAATATTTTAACCAATTAAATATTAAAAAAAAGACGTTTTTTCTCTATTACAAACACACGTAAATTGGATTTAGAACATCTCACGTTTCACGCGGCCATGTGATTATCGCTACGAGTAGAAATGTTTTGGTACTGTTTGTCCACTATAAAGTGCCAATGACGACAAAGTACGAACAATGTGTCCCTTACGGTACAGCGTTCGACAAAATTCAATTATTAACTCAAATTCGATATTTATAAAATATTGTGAGTAGAATCTAGTAACTTTAAAAACTTTAAATTTAAAATTCATAAGCTTTTAAATATTAAATTTGTCTTTGTTCATTTGGTTGATTTTATTCTCAATATAAATAATATTAGTATAACTTTTTACCAAAATATTAGTAGGATTTTATATTTTGTTTTCAAAATTTTCTTTGTATTTTTTCTCCATTTTTCTTTCCTTCTCTTCTTCTGCACTAAAACACTGCTGACCACAGTTGACTCGGCACTCGTTTTCATAATTTATACACGACGTGACGCACGCACATATGCATCACTCTTCTTCGTAAACACAAAATCCTTTTATTTTGTTTGCCTGATAACAAGGGTGTCAAAGTGTGTCAAAAGAATATAAAAAATTGATTGAACTAACTGAATCGAATCATACCGAATCAATTTAAGGATATACTGTGCCGAACAATTGGAATGATCTTTTTATTTTATAAAAGAAAATTGATTTTTTTTCGAATCGAACCGAATTACCTCATGTATAATTATATATTAACATTAAATTTTATATAAATATATTTTCTAACATTTTTCAAATATAAATATAACTTAGTTCATAGACCTCCGGTGACGACTCTGGCCTTTGTCCTTTAATTAGTCTTTCATTAATCAGGTTTTTTTTAAAAACATATTATAATAGAAGTCATGAAATAATATGAAAACCTATGCAAACACTCCTATTAAAAGTTTAAGATCAAACAATACAGTAACAAAATTTTACATTCTTAGCTTCTTGGTGAAGAATTAAAGTACTTCTTCAAGAACACACCTGCAAAAAACATATTTTAATAATTTTGATGTGATACTTTAAAATTAAAAAAAAAAGAACGAAAATCAACCGAACCATACTGATTGAGATGATGTTAACAAATCTAATTTTGGTTATGTATTATAAATAACCCAAAAAATTAGGATGGTATAAATTTTTAAAAATAACTGATTAGACACTCCTACCTGATAATACACTTCTAATTTTCTTTACTCTGGAAGGACATGAAACTAAAAACAAATTTATAAAAGACTATATAACCAAATGTTCCGTAGAATCAAGTGTTGAACTCGAAGAAGAATATATAAAAGGTTTTGTTGGCTTCCCCAAAGGGATCATCGATGATATTCCTTCTGATCGCGAGGGAGAGCATATGAAAGGCTTTGGTGGAAATTGGATGGCCTCTACGTTACCTTCAAGCATTTCAATTGCCTTACTCATTGGTGGCCTTTGTGATGGATCAGTTTGAATGCACCACAAGCCTACTAGTATCATCTTCTTAGCAATTTCTTCGTTTTCTTTGGTCGTGATGCATTGTATATTCAAGTCTTCATCTGTCACAAGACGTTGATAAGCCCAACGAGGGAAGTATATTTCACTATGATGGCTTCTTTCAGCACTGTAGTTCCTCCTTCCTCCAGCCATTTCAAGAAGCATCATTCCATAGCTGTAAACGTCGGATTTGTGTGAGACGCCTCCAAAATTTCTACTGAATACTTCCGGAGCAATGTAACCAATGGTTCCTCTTGCTTCCAACATTGATATCATGCTTTCTTTCTGAAGGCATAATTTAGCTAAGCCAAAATCAGATATCTTGGGGCAAAAGTCCTCATCAAGAAGGATGTTGTGAGGTTTTATATCGAAATGCAGTATTCGTGCATTGCACCCTCGGTGCAAATACTCCAGTCCTCGACCTATCCCAAGTGCAATTTTGTACAACTTTTCCCATCCCAACTTAGAATCTTCACCATAAATGTGTTGATCGAGTGATCCATTGGGCATGAATTCATAAATAAGAGCTCTTTCTCGACCATTGAAACAGAATCCCAACAGAGTAACTATGTTCACATGTGAAGTTCTACTGATGCTTGCAACTTCGTTGATAAAGTCTTCTCCATTCCCTTTGGTAGAATTTAAAATCTTTACAGCAACAGGACGGCCGTTAAGGTTACCTTTATAGACCCCTCCATAACCCCCTTGTCCAAGTTTCTCTTGAAGTGAATTTGTCATTTTCCTAATGTCTGAATAGCTGTATACCTTAGGGACTAGGGATCCATATTGCCGGAGGAAGGCCTCAACATTCTGATGTTCCCTCCTCTGCTTTGGTAACAAAAGGCATGTAGCAGATAATTTCGTAAAGACAAACCAGTAGATCATGTAGCAGGTTAATATTGTTCCTATCCCAGCAGCAGAGATACCTGCAATCCTTCCCCCAAAAATAATCTTTAGCGGTAATTAATTAACGATAATTGTTTAATTTCTGCTAATTGCTAAATATATATTCTTTTAGAGACAATTACTACTGACAATTACTCCATCCATCCACTTTTAATAGTCATGATTTCTTTTTTTAGAATCAAACTATAAGACATTTGACTAACATTTTAGGATATATTTTTTCATCATATAAAAAATGCAATTTATAGTACTTTACGTATAGTTTTTGAACATCTAATTTTTTTTGTTTAAAATATCGAATTAATGTAATCTAATTTAACTTTAATAATTAGTCAAATTGACTATCGAAAAGCACAACATGACAATTAAAAATGAACAGAGGGAGTACATTTTAGCCCTCTTTATAAATGTCACTAAAACATATAGTGACATTGGATCTAATGACTGCCAGTAAATGTTGAGAATACAATTAATTAATAAAATTGTGTTCTCTCTAATTGCTTAAACTTTTATATGAGATAGTAACACACTTTAACATGGTATCAAAGCAGACATATGTCTTGAAATTGAATCTCACCGCCACCCATATCAAAAAGAATTTTTCACGTGCTTGACTTATGAAAAAGAATCTAGCCCGCACGTGAAAGTCGCGTTGAGAAACAATTAACTGATAAAAGTATGCTCTGCACGTGAAGGGCGTGTTGAGAATACAATTATCTAATAAAAGTTTGTTCTCTCTAACAGTTTAAGCTTTTAGATCAAATGGTCACACATTTCAACAGTAAAGCCTTTTAACATTCTTTCTTTTAAGGTGTATATTTATACATGAACAAGGTCAAAAGAAAATTACCTAGAGCTATCTTCACCCGGATATTTGTTTCATTGCCTGTAATGCAGAGATAAAGAAGTGATGAACTGATACAGAACCATAACAAAGGATCCTCAGGTAGTATAACAAATAAACAGCTATCACCTTACTGTTTCTGATCAATGAAGGAAGAAGGTTTTGTTTTAGTCCATTAACGGAATTATTGTTATATGTGGATTTCGACTTTTAGTTTCTAGATTTACCATGACGATACCTTCTGCTTTGGGGTCGGATTCATTATCCGAGCACAACAGTTACGAAAATTCTGGGTTGTCAATTGAATATTTGGTAAACAGAACTAAGTTAGATTAGGGAATAGGGAGATTGAACACACCTTGAGCCAGTAACATATAACCGCAGTTGTAAGAATAAGTTCGATCCTGACAAAGGCAAGATGGCTCCGCAAAATCTGTTTCTGACCAACATAATCCCCCTGATCTCTCACAAGCCATACATACTGGGCTTTTGTTGTAAACCACATCAAACCCTTGCTTCAATAGCTTCAATATCTACGTACTTCCTTGGTCTTCGAAACGCTTAAATGCTGATAGCAACACAGGAACCGTGACGTTAGACTCACAACTCCCATACTTTGGTCCCCAGAATGATATAAATGACTGATCTGGATAGAAACCATAACTGGACTCTCCAGTGTTATTGCAGCTAAAGGTGAAATTTTTCCATTCAGAAGGTATATCGAAAGGACAAGCATAGAACAGGATGAGCATCATATAGTTAGGGCCATAGCGGAAAGGGGCATCATTTAAGCTAGTGTTACCGAATCTATCAGGACAAATGTCTTCCTCAAGATCATTTCGTGCAATTCTCATGGTTTGATTGTCTCCATTGATGTCAAGTACGCGGAAATTATGACCATCGATATGTATAAGGGGATCCTGATTGGCTTCACATGCAAGCTTGAATTGTGGAAGACCACATTCTTGAGGTCGATCGCCACCCCAGAAAGGGGAGCTGATATTTTGAATATTCCCACAGGTGTAGGAGCTATTACAAGTGAAATACTGTTTATCCTCTTGGCCATACGATGGCGAGGACGTGATCAAGAAGCATAGGATGGTGATGATAGAGTGAAAGAAGTAAGCTTTGATCATGCATTTGTGAGAACTCATCAAAGAGAGACTAGGTGGACTGGAGAATATGCAGGTACTAGAAAAGTTTTGCCAAGTATATTTATGATAAGAGGGCAAATATACCTCTCAAACTTTTTTTTAACCAATCCGACCCAAAAAAAAATAAAAAATCTTCAAATTTCCAACCATAATGAAAGGTATATTCTCACAAAGTTGAGGAGTAGATGTGGCCCTTTTCGCTTTATTCAATTGAATTAATTAATGTTCAAGTGGAAAAAATAATCCAGTTTTGACTAATGAAAAATGTCATCTTTGATAATTTTGATGGACAACGAGGGCTGCTAGTATTGATGACTTCTCCACGGATGGCTATTTTCCACAAATACTATGAAAGAGTCTAGTCTATAACATATTTTCCACAAACGTAAAAGAGGACTTTTTTTTCTTCACAGTAAAAACAAGAGACATTTCATGGGTAACAAAAAGTCACGCATTTCCTACTTTCTACATAACTAAAATAAATGGGCTTACAGCTGGGCTCGACAACTACCCCGGAAAATTACGCATATAAGGAAATATATACTAGTTAATTAGTTAACATAGCTATGGTTTGCTTTAATTACAATTCGCGATCTACTTTTAGCTATAATTACGCGATCCATCTTTTTAATTTTGTATAATTCGCACGTTTGTATAATTCGAAATTTGGATAATATAATTTGTATAACTTTTGTATAATTCGAAATTTGTATAACTGTTTACACTTTTAATGTTTGTAATTTTATAAATTCGTTATTTCAAAGTTTATACAATAATAACTGAATTATACAAATGTACCCGCGAATTATACAAATGAGACAGCTTAAATTATAGCTACAACCCGTAAATATGCAAACTATAGCTATGGAGCGTAATTAAATTTATTATAGTAACTATTTGCGAAAGTTCCCAAAATCTTAAATGAGCCTTCTGATTTTTCCTTTTAAATTAGATTCAATTTTATGGATGATTATTCAACTTTCGCATTATACTATTTTAATTCAACTTATAAGAAAATCACTCAAATTTGTAAGTATCAAAAAAAGGACTAAAGAATGAAATAGAACGGACATTTATATGATATTCTCTCTGTCCCTAATTACTTGTCCACATTTCCATTTTTAGTTATTCCTAATTACTTGTCCATTTTAACAAATCAAGAAATGATAACTTTTTTTTAATCTATTATACCCTTAATTAATTATTTTTAGAGTCTAAGTTCACATTTCCACCGAATTGAGGGGCATCATCAAAGCAAATTATATCCCATCGGTTTGTCTCTTTTGTCGGAAAGAAATTAATTTACAAATGACAAAGTCACAAAACCGTTAATCCTAGAGCGCTGCACCGCAAGATCGGCGATATATTAACGAGATAAAAACGAAAAGTCCATTTAAACACGAGATAATGAACTAGCCGTTGGGGACTCGAAATTCAAAATCCCCAATTTACAGACGGTATCAAAAAGAGAGACACACCATTAAGCTCACACTCTTTCCATTTCGATATCCCTTTTTTCTCTCTCAATCAGATTTTGTCTTCTCAGATCTCAGGCGCAAATCAATCGTCTTCTGTTTCTTTCAGGTAATTTCAGAAACAATTTCTGTGTTGTATTTCCTTTTTCAATTTCAGGCGAAATTTGGTGCTAAGATGCAAATGCTACTTCATGTTGTTAGATTCTTTTTCCTTATTTCGCTCAATAATCTTCACTTATGTAGTAGTAGTGAAGTGGTTCTTGAGCCGAGGGTCTATCGGAAACCTCTCTCTACTCACCACCCTCCTCAGACTCCATTTGTGGGATTACACTAGTATGTTGTTGTTGATTAGTTTTCTAGTTAGTGCTTACTGTGAATGTGACTTGAATTTTGTGGAATTTAGCGAGATTCGGATTAATTTGTCAAATAAGGAAGGCCTACTGTTTTAATCCGTTGTCGAAGTGGAGAATAGGAAAGTAGACTGAGATCTAAGCGATTTGGTTACTCTTTTTCGTGTACAGCTCTCTCTTTGTTGTATCTAACTAATGTTAGGTTCACTAGTAAAGATATGCTCATCTTGTGTGTTTCTATGCCTCGTAAACAGAAATAAAGTTTAAAATTTTGGGTTCAGTTCTGCAGTGCCTGGGAGGGGGAGGATGTAGAGGTCTAGGGGTGTTTCCTCACTTAGTGTCTTGAATTCGAACCATAATGTTTAAATGTGTATACTTTTATCAATTTTTTACTCATTGTCACAAAAGAGTAGCATCAGCATGGTGTTGTCGTATTCCACACCTGCAGGCATGGTCTATCCTATCTTATCTTTGCCAAGAAAACAGGACAACTATTTTCCTAATCATAATTGACTGTGTATAAGGATATTTACAAGTTCTAGCACTGAGTCAGAGTGTGTGCTTTTCTTTTTACAATGAGATCATCAAGACATCTAAGAATTCAAGTATCTCAGTCTTGTGTCAACAGGCCTTTGCATTTTTCAGCTGGAGTTCATTTTGGAGGATTACTAGTCTAGTTCTAGTCAAGATGACGGTTAGAACTCCTGGCACTCCAGCTTCAAAGATAGAAAGGACTCCAGCAACCACGCCTAGTGGACATCGAGCTAGAGAGGAGAAAATCGTTGTGACAGTAAGATTAAGGCCTTTGAACAAAAGGGAGCTTTCAGCCAAAGACCATGCTGCATGGGAATGCATTGATGATCACACAATTATTTATAGATCACTGCCCCAGGAACGTGCTGCTCAACCAGCTTCATTCACATTTGGTAATTGACACATCCACTACCTTTAATGTTCTTGTCATTTTGTTGTCTTATCTTAATTTAAACTCTATAAAATCTGATTGAGAATGTACATTTTCTTTTATCATAGATAAAGTCTTCGGTCCAGATAGTATAACTGAAGCCGTGTATGAGGAAGGAGTAAAGAATGTGGCTTTATCCTCTTTGATGGGAATAAATGGTAATTCTCTTCCCCCTACTCTGTATGAACATCTCTAGCTTTTGGAAACCTTTTGATCATAGATTAATTTCCATTCTTTGCATCTCAGCAACCATATTTGCATATGGACAAACCAGCAGTGGGAAGACTTACACAATGAGAGGAATTACTGAGAAAGCTGTCAACGACATATATTCCCATATAATGAGTGTAAGCTTCATCATTCTTGAGCAACTGCTATTGTCATCTGATACTTCTTGATGTCAGAATTTTCCAAGGTCATTGAAGACACGTCACAAATGGGATTACTGGAATTAGTAGAAAAAGAGTTGTTATGAAACATTTGAAGCATGTAGTTTACATGATCTTTATCCTAGATGAGTAATAAATGATAAGTCAATTAGTTCCTGTTTCTTGTATTTCTACAAATACATCATGTCTTATACTAGTTTCTTTAGCTTTGAAATAAAACAAAAAATTACAGTCTTTCTTAGTGCCATTATCCTTGGAACTGCTGCTGATTTTATTTTTTTAATGTTTGGTCATTTGACTATTGTCATAGACCCCAGAAAGAGAATTTAGAATAAGAATATCTGGACTGGAGATCTACAATGAAAATGTCAGGGACCTATTGAATTCTGAATCTGGTCGAAATCTCAAGCTTCTTGATGATCCAGAGGTAAACTTGAGCTAAATTAACGGGCCTTCAAATTTATAGCCTTTACTCTCTGTATCAATTTTTCATGATATCTTTTTAATTTGCAGAAAGGAACTGTCGTTGAGAAATTGGTGGAAGAAACAGCAAGCAATGACCAGCATCTGAGGCATTTAATTAGTATCTGTGAGGGTAAGAATTTGATTCTTTTCGAAGTGATATTGCTTTATTTTAGTTTTCCCCAGCAAATCCATCTTCAACATGTACCACTAAAATCTGCAGCTCAGAGGCAAGTCGGCGAAACAGCCTTAAACGATACAAGCTCACGATCCCACCAGATAATAAGACTGGTTAGTCCTCAATTGTGTGCCGAAAGTCTTGTGTTCCCAAATTAAAATCTCCTTAGCAACAACTTCTCTAAACGGACTACTATAACTTTTTATCATATGCAGACAATAGAAAGCACTCTTCGTGAAAGTTCTGATTGCGTGAGGTCTTATGTAGCAAGCTTGGTAAATTAACCTCCTCCTTGATTGTTTTAGAGGACACTTAAGAGAGATAGAGACACCTTTATCATTAATATATCTGTGCTGCAGAACTTTGTTGATTTGGCTGGGAGCGAAAGAGCCTCACAGACAAATGCAGATGGTGCCAGGCTTAGGGAAGGCTGCCATATCAATCTCAGTTTGATGACTCTTACAACCGTAATTAGAAAGCTCAGGTCTGTTATCACTTATGTGACAGCTGAGCTTGTTATTTCATCATCCTTGTCACTGTGCAGTGTAAAGCACGGACAAGTATTTTTGTGCTTCTTTAGTTCTGTGCTGAAAGTTAACTCATTGTTTATATAGCAGCTTACTGGAGTTGATAAATTATTTTGTCACTGCAGTTCTCCAATCTGATTGGTTCAATTCTTTTGTTTTTTCCTGCAAGTAGTGTGGGCAAAAGAAGTGGTCATGTACCCTACCGGGACTCAAAACTGACAAGAATATTGCAACATTCACTTGGTGGGAATGCCCGTACTGCGATAATATGCACGCTTAGCCCTGCATCTAGTCACGTTGAACAATCTCGCAACACTCTCTTTTTCGCTACCCGAGCAAAGGAAGTCACAAACAATGCACAAGTGAACATGGTACACTCAGTAACTTGCCTATAAAACCTTATTGTGAATGTGTACCTCTTTTATGAGATGTACCTCATTTCATCTTTTAAGTTTTTAACACAAATATTGAACTTCTCTCTTACCTTAAATATCAGGTTGTTTCCGACAAACAGCTTGTCAAGCATTTGCAGAAGGAAGTAGCCAGATTGGAAGCAGAGCTGCGCACCCCTGAGCCAGCTAATGAGAAAGATTGGAAGATTCAACAGGTTCATTAACGATGAATTTCCTTAGAAAATGAAATTTAAGTGTTAACATTTATTTAACTAACTGACTGACTGGCCCTTTTAGATGGAAATGGAAATCGAGGATCTGAAGCGTCAAAGGGATCTTGCACAGTCACAAGTCAACGAGTTACGCAGAAAGCTTCAGGAGGAACAGGTTTGTATCCAAGTTTTCTTGCATTGTGCGCAATTCAGAGTGAAGTAAAGGTCTCTTTGTGCTAATATTGAATTCTTGAACCAGGGACTGAAACCATCTGAATCTGTTAGTCCAATTGTGAAGAAATGTCTCTCATTCTCTGGCACATTATCTCCTAACCTTGAAGAAAAAGTACCTGTCCGTGGTGAAAGAACAAGAAACACAATGGGAAGGCAGTCAATGAGGCAATCTTTGGCTGCCCCTTTTACACTCATGCATGAAATTCGTAAACTTGAACATCTCCAGGAGCAGCTTGGAGATGAAGCAAATCGAGCATTGGAAGTACTGCAAAAGGAAGTTGCATGTCATAGGCTAGGTAACCAGGATGCTGCAGAAACTATTGCTAAGTTGCAAGCAGAGATCAGAGAAATGCGTTCAGTACCGCCAGTAGTCCGCAAGGAAGTTGAAGTTGGAAATGTCGTTGCTGTCAATAAGAGTGTCAGTGCCAACCTGAAGGACGAGATAGCCAGACTTCACTCACAAGGAAGCACAATTGCTGATCTTGAAGAGCAGCTAGAAAATGTTCAGAAATCATTGGACAAACTGGTTATGTCTCTTCCAAGCAATAATGATCAACATTCAAACAATGACACCACACAAAAGGCAAAGCATCCATCAAAAAAGAAGAAGTTGCTCCCATTGGCCTCGAGCAACAGTATCAACAGGCAAAATTTCTTGAAATCTCCTTGTTCTCCTCTGTCAACTGCACGACAAGTACTGGATTGTGAGATTGAAAATAGAGCTCCAGATTCGGATGATTTGTCCTGTGAAATTCAGCCGATGCATGAAAATGAGACTCCTACAAAAAGTGATGGAGGAGATATTTCATCAAAGGAAGGCACTCCATATCGCCGTTCCAGTTCTGTAAACATGAGAAAGATGCAGAAGATGTTTCAGGAGGCAGCAGAAGAGAACGTCAGAAACATTAGATCGTATGTGACAGAACTTAAAGAACGGGTGGCCAAACTTCAATACCAAAAGCAGCTCCTTGTATGCCAGGTAAAACTTGTACTCTCTTTGTTTTTGTGTCACACTAATTGAAGTTGTTCAAAATTTCAGGAATCCTCCCCTTTGCCGCAATTATACTTATCTTCAATTTTACTTTATTATTTGTTTGTGCCTGTAGGTGCTTGAGCTGGAAGCAAATGAAGCGGCTGGATACAATTTAGAGGATGATGAAAACATTCATCAGATACCCGAAGAGTCCCCAGTTTCATGGCAAATCACATTTAAGGAACAGAGGCAGCAAATTATTGACTTATGGGATGTTTGCTACGTATCCATTATTCACAGGTCACAGTTCTATCTGTTATTCAAGGGAGACCCTGCCGATGAAATATATCTGGAAGTTGAACTCAGGCGCTTGACATGGTTACAACAGCACCTGGCAGAGCTTGGAAATGCAACTCCGGCTCGTGTTGGAAATGAGCCAACAGTCTCTTTGTCATCAAGGTATTTTTCTTTTCCTCTCTTTCCCTATGGTCTATTTATTAAATGCAAGTGTACCTCGTGCTCAAAATCTAATGATTTTATATTTTCCAATGGAATTCAGCATTAGAGCTATAAAGAGGGAAAGGGAATTCCTTGCCAAGAGATTGACAACCCGACTGACAGCTGAAGAAAGAGATTATCTGTACATTAAATGGGAAGTTCCTTTGGAGGGAAAACAGAGAAGAATGCAATTTATTAACAAGCTTTGGACAAATCCACATGACGAAAAGCACGTAAAAGAGAGTGCTGAGATAGTGGCAAAGCTCGTTGGTTTCTGCGAAGGAGGTAATATGTCAAGAGAGATGTTTGAGCTTAACTTTGTCCTTCCATCTGATAGGAGGCCATGGTTCGCTGGCTGGAACCAAATCTCCGACCTTCTCCATATCTGAGAGAAGCTTAGATTCTTTTTGTAAGTAAATTAATTGTATCGCGTGCTGTTTTTCATGTACATGAAACTCTGGAGCCTCCCAATTTTGGAGCCTCCCAAGTTGTTCCATTACAACTGATTAAATTTAGAGCAGTATGGAGGAATGGAATTTGAGGCATCACATCATGCAACTTCATTGTCTGAATAAAGAATTCAATTGAAATTGTGTTATCTATTACTAGATTTGTACTTGTTCACCTATACAAATTTTCTGCACAAGCACATATGTTGTACTATGGGAAAGATATTACACTAGCTACTGTACTATAATTCTGCGCACACATAGCAAGAGGAGCAGTGAAGGGAAGACAGAAAACAAGAAGTTGGAAACAGAGGGGTTTGTTATTATGCTTACTAGTAAATCCTCCTACACTTAGGCTTGATATGGAACTGTAATTTCATCTAGAATGATGATAAGGTAACAACATGCCCAATTATGAGTTTAATTTTAGGTCCCAATTATGAATTTCTTCCTCACAGTGGATTTGACAAACACTCCACTTTGGTTGACTTAATGTACTTAATTAAAGGTGAATCACTTTTTTCCCAGAAGTATTTTGAGTCTGTTTGGTTATTTCCTTTCCACTTACATTCCTACTTTTTGAGTTTTCTCGCGCCTTTCTTTCTCCGGTAGATGTCCTCTTATTTAATCTCTCTTATGTATTTATGTCCTCTTTTTGGAAGTTTTCGTTCGTGAATAGAAGTAACAAGAGATGGTTGTTGCAGGAATTACAAGCACACCTGAGTTGAAAATTTGCAAGTTAAATTTTTGCATTTAGTCCCTGTAAATCCAAGGCCAATGACAAAAATACCATATATTGTCTTAGGAGTACTCATGACAGCACTTGTACATATGTTGACATAGCATGATTTCATCTCTTTTTATTCAAGAGTGCATAAATAAAGCAAGCAAAGACACATAATAACTAAAACAAAGAGTGTAGATGATAGCACACACAGTGACTCTCTCATGAGATAAGAGTGCATCAAACATATTATTTTCACTTCTCACATACAAGACTTAGCAAGAAGCACATGATTCTTCAAATGTAGTATTAACACTTGGGGTAGGGAACACCACAAGTACGAGCGACTTTCTTGGCACCAGGGGAGTTGACATAGTTCCTTAAAGTTGGGTTCTTGAGATAAGTGCAGAGGCAAGGCTTTTGTTCCCTGATCCTGCTGCAGCAGAGTCTAGATGGTGCTGAATTCGATGTGATCGCGCCAAGGCAAGGACTCAGCTGAATCGCGCTGCACGTTACAGCTACAGAGATATGTGCTTCAGCAAGAAGCAGAACTAGAACTGTGAGAACTGCAAGCTTTGATGCTGTCTTCATTACTGTCACTTGAAGATGTTTTTTTTTTTTTTTTTTTTGCTTCAATAGGTAAGAGAGAGTTGCTGCATTTTAACATAGTCAATAGCTCAATTTATAGGGAAAACATTGGTAAAAAAATTGAATAGTTAGGAGTTTTTTTTGTTCAGAAAGTACAATTAGTGCAATTTGTTTAATTACCTCCTGTTTTGATTCACATAATTATGGTACAACCCAAAAATTATCAAGTCAACCATGGGGCTACACGCGTGAAAGTCCGTCACAACAATTGTTGCGGTAGACGTAGACGCTTAAACTGTTCATCAGTTGAAAGGTGAATCAGCTCTCATTCAAAGCCGGATCAAGAATTTTAAGTTATGAGTTTTGGATTTTAAAAAAGACAATTTAGTTATGAGTTTTGAATAAATTATTAATATATATTAAGTAGATTTCTTAATACGACTACTGCAAAGTTTTGACCGAAGTTACTAGATGCTACTGAATATGAAAGTAGAATTTTAGCTCAGCTCCTGATATAAGATGGCATGGGAATACTTTTCAATGTGCGACACGAAGGCCATATATCACCATCAGGGAAGAAAATACACTGACAAGAGTAGGTCTTTAGCTCAATAACAAGGAATAATTTATTTTAATGCCCATAAAGAGTACATTATAGAGAATCATCAAGGTGTATGATTTAGTACTTTGCTTGTATTCATGTGATAATTAGTTGTGGCATGCATTATTCTTTTGATGCAATGAGAGTGTGCATTCTCAAATATGGAAAAATTACTTGGATTGATACCTTTTAATAAATAATTACTGATTTTAGCGATGCTTTTTATTTATTATCATTTATAGCAATATATAACAATATTATGTTAAATCTGTAATATGTATTAAAAGTGAATTATGTATACAATATATATGTATTACAATTATTTTTTAAAATATATTATGCTTGTTTGTTAAGAAATTGACACATTGAATTATAAGTGTATTAAAATGTGTGATAAATGTATTATTCATCAATAAAACTTGTATTATATGTGAATAATAAATTGTTCTTTGTAATATGTATTAAAATTGTATTATAAATGTATTAAAAGTGATCAACTGAAAAAAAAAATGTTATTGATATAAATGGTAAATATTTTCTTAATAGTATATTTATGTAAGTTTCCCCAATATAGGGGACCCAATTGCTCTATTTATTTTTTTAATTTTTGATATCAATATTGAAACCCCATTAAATCCGATTACTCCATTTTATAGTATATATCATGCATCATGTTTAATTACTTTATTTATTTATTTTTAAAAATAAAATATAAATTAGAAATATCCTTTTATTTTTTTCGAAGTGAAAGACAAGTCAATCAATGCAATTAAAATCAGGTCATTCACTACTAATGCGGCTAGTAGAAAACTCTCTGCTACCTAATTCTTGCATGTTTCTCATTATTCTATCCATCTCTATCTAATTTTTTAGGGAAAAGATGGAAAATAGCATCAATTTACTTTCATTAGTTTTCACAATTTAATTTCATGTTTAATTTAAATAAATAGTGATGACCACTATAAACTCTTTTAATTTGCATCAATTTAAAAGCAATTTCTTGAGAGGAAAATAGTGGAGTGTCCATTTATAAAAACAGTAGGAGTATTCATAATTCATCGTTTATATTGATTACCCAAGAATCATCGCATTTCATAATGAGATGTACTGTCGAGTACTCAAATTTCTTTGATATAATGGGTTAGTGCATGCACCTCACCATAAACGTGAAATAACAAATATAATGATGTGATATACGATTACTTGTTTCAGATGAAAATAGTTGAGAATCCTGAGGTCTCAAATTTGTGGAGACAAAAAATACTAGGTGATAGCTTACCATCTATTTTAATTTTGATGGACAGATGTATGATACATGTTGTTTGTGGGAGGTGATAGGTATCCGTGAAATTAGTCAAGATGCGCGAAAGTTGGCCCGGACATCATACAAAAAATATGTATGGACAAACGAGTCGATACTCTTTAATTAAATTCAAACGGTAAAATTTTGGTACATTAAATACATTTTTAGTTTAAGAGCACAATTATAAATTTTTAATTAAACATTTCAAAAGCTAAAAGATTTCAAACGGTAAAATTTTGGTACATTAAATACATTTTTAGTTTAAGAGCACAATATTATAAATTTTTCTTTGATTTCTTAAATTATGTATCCGATATATGCACTCAAGGATGTAATTTAATGATCAATAAAATAAATTGAAAATCATGAAGTCTCAAGTTAATATGTTGATGAGAAATATAACAAATATTTTATAAAATTAATCGAGATATATAAACAAGACGATCGAAACAACACATACAATGAAATGGAGGTAGCAAGAAGATAGTGTTAATAATAGTAATGGGCTAAACGCACCGCAAAGAGGGGTTAGCGTGGGGCGGACCCTACACAACACATATGCAACTTGCTTTCGGTGCTAGTGACTTTACATTTATTTTCATGCTTTAATTTAATGTGCACAATATGCTTTCATCATTATACTTGCTATTTGTTTGTTTAATTATGATTCTCTGCTAAACCCCTCTCATGTTCACTATCAAAAGTATATGCTTCTTCCAAAAAAAAAAAAAAAAAGGGGGTGCCATTAATCATGTCATTAATAAAAAGTATATGCCACTATCGATTCTATAAAAGAAATCATATGTTAAAAATCCTTTATGCGAATTAATTAGGTCTCGTTGATATTCTGCGTTGCGCAATGCCTCTGTAGCCTTTTAGCTATAGTTCATCTGATCATCTCAACCCATAATTTTTTAGACGGAGTAATATATTAATCATGTTTCTTTTTCTTGCATCTTTTATTTATTTCAACGATTTGAGTTGTATTATTTCTTGTGTCCATATGATTTTATTGCTAGTATAGCCATGTGTTTGCTTAACTTCACAAAATTAGTGATTGCATTGGGTCAAAAATGGGCATGATGGGTTCTCCATTTGTCAACATTATAGTAATTCATATCTTCATTCTTTTTTTAATGAAGTCCATCTGTTTGCTATAGGACCAGACAACTGATTTAACCTATCAATACTAAATTATTCATAGTGGAGACAGAATCATAGGTTAAATACGAAAAGTAAATTCTCTAAATATTGTTACTTTCAAATGCACCTAGATCTAACACATGGAGATATGTTCTTCTAGAGGCTTCAAGTTTATAGGGATAATGGTCCATCCCTCAACCTTTTTGTACTTAAATATCAGGCTTTTGTCTTGTGACATAGTTCGAGCCTATGATGTATGCCTAACCCAACATATCATAGTTCGAGCCTATGATCGTATGCCTAACCCAACATATCACGTGCTACACTCACCACTAGACCAAAGCCCGGGGCAAGTTGATGGGGACATTTTAGCATACAGTTTCCACACTATTATTATCTTGAGCTCATAAGCCATCATTTTTACATTGGAATTGTGTGCTTTATGTCCAAAGCTAGATGATAGAACAATAACTAACAAATTAGTACC
Source organism: Solanum etuberosum (assembly GCA_029582245.1). Taxonomy (NCBI): domain Eukaryota; kingdom Viridiplantae; phylum Streptophyta; class Magnoliopsida; order Solanales; family Solanaceae; genus Solanum; species Solanum etuberosum. The sequence continues at coordinate 22,813 of JAJONR010005485.1, read as the reverse complement.
AAGAGTCTGGCATATTGATTGAAAATATTTGTTGAAATTGTCAAAGAGAAGATCAAGCAAGACGTTCTCAACTAACACCAATTTCAACAGACAATAAGACATTTACCTATTTGTTTACTCCAAAGATTGGATATTCTAGCATTGTGTTCCAATTCTTTGGCACATAAACATTCAAACTTACCAACGACTAATACTCACGAGTACATATGCATAACTATAATTTGGAACTAATGGGGTTGACCGTTGTGAGTGACAATCCTGAAGAGTGAACAAACTCCGCTACTAATCTCTGCACAGAATTTCAAATGTTAGAGCAAATAGAGTAATCTCATTTTAACATATTTTTTTTTGGTCAAGAACAGTGTGATTTAGAGCAAATCACAAATATCAAGTCACTTGACCACAGGTATCTAGAGCTATCAAAGCTAGATAGAGCATGTTGAAAACATGAACCGTTGTCACTGGAACAAATTCTCAAGGAGTTCAAATCAGGAAAAAGCAAGTACACTAAGTCGAGCATTTAGTCTTAATTGCTCTTTGGCCGAGGAAAACTAGACTAACATATTTCAAACTGACAAGATATGAAATGCTTCCATATAATGAAGGAAAAGAACTTAGCTTTAATAAATTACTCGTTTTGGTCAATTCTTTATGCAAATAGATACTTCCAAACTAATTTGATCACCACATATAAAGCTAGCTACATCATATAGAACCTTTACTTGTCTTGGTGTACCCATGTCAAATGGTTGTGACATGGGTATGGGACTATGGGTCCTACATGAACTGACACCCGTATTGAATATGTATCCATAAATAAGTTTGTGTAACATAGGTAGATAACAGCTGAGAGGTTTAGAAGGAGGGGGTTGGGGTATTTGATAGTCAACATCTCATGTTACTGAAATAAATTGCAAGGATGTATAAACATATCATCGAACTTCAGTTTTTTTCTCATATGCATGAACTGCCGTTCTGCAGATAATCCACACAAGAGTACACACCAGTAATAAGATAAAAGATGTAGAATTGGCACATCACTTTAATAATCATGTTTGCTAAATGTTACTAGAGCACACGAGACATGGTTACCTCAGAATTTAATATCAAAAATCAAACTTACCATGCAATATTCTCCCAATGAAGAAAACCACCGTGCCCTCTAGCATTTGAGAAGCTGTAATCAGGTCCAGAAGCTGGGTACATAAAGAAGTGAGCAATGCAGTTTATCAGATTAATTCAATACAAGCAAAAAACACTACATACTAGGATCCACTTGAGTCATAGGTGAAAGTTCTGAGGGAAGGCAAAAGAAGTACCTTCATAACCACCGAAAACTGGATCTTCTGCCAACAGAAGGGGTGTGTCTAGGTCAATGAATCTGCAGAGAATTTAGGTACATAAATTAGAGAACCAATCGAATTGGATAGATTATACAAACATGATTATGTGTAGTATTTGTCGAAACATGGATATACTGATGTTAACTTCAGTGAAGTATTAAAATACTTCATGGAATTTAGCGCAGAGTTAATCCAGTCATAGTACTATCTCTATTTGTTTGACCCGGTGATTAGGTTTATACCATGTTGAATGTTGAGTTTGGGTGATACAGGGAAGGTGGGGAGAGAGGAAGTAAAATAAAAGGTGCAGAGTCATTATCATCACTTGCAAAGTTCAAGAGGGGGATGGAAAATAGAGTAATCAGCTTTATTACTCACTCTGAAATTGACCAGATAAAGGAGGTAAATCACATTCGCTTCTCTTCTATAGGTATCAACTGACATGTCACAAAGAATTAATAATTCACCAAGGAAAAATTAACCAATCGTATACCCTTCTCTTCTCCATGACCCTTATAACTTTGCATAAACTGAATCAAGATTAAGATTCATCTTATTCTTATTTTGTTTTCCGAAAGAAGAACGAATTTATTCTACATTACTAGTGAACACCTCCCAATTGATTATCCAATTCCTAGTGTCTCCAAGTAGTGGTGATTGTGAAAACCAGAATCCAAAGAATTGAACACTGGATAACATCAAAAGGCGAGACAGCAACTAACATTTTTGACCACCAAAGTATCAATGCGTGATTGCCAACTAGAAAATCAGCTGAATTGTCAGTATGGTGATAGTTTATAAGTCAACTATATTTCATATTTATGCGAGTGTGTTTCCCAGCAATGATGATAGATTATGAGTTTGCATCAAAGCAGGTTGTTTTTTCCAGAGAACTTGCAATAGAAACTTACTTGAAACATCCAAGGCCAGCGGCTAGATGACCAGCAAAGCCCATGGCAAGCCTGGTTTCAACCATACCACCAATCATCAGATTTAAGCTCGAGGACCTCACCAAGTCAATAATTTCCAGAGCCCCAAGCACCCCAACTTTGGCAAGCTTAATGTTAATGACATCAGCAAGACTTTCTTGCACTATCTTTTTAGCATCAACCAAACTTCGACAACTTTCATCGGCAGCAACAGATACCCCATATTTGTCCTTTGCAATCTGACTGACATAACCAAGACCTTCCCAATCATCTCTATGAACAGGTTGTTCAAATAGCACCGGAGTCACATCCATTTCTGACAGGAAAATAGAGATTTGTGATTTTCTCTTTCAAGCAGATAATGATGTATCCGAGCAACTGAAAAAAACCTAATCATTTATCATAGAGATATGTCTAGTATATGAGAGAGAAGATACAGAGAACTGAGATTCAGAGATTCTTTGTCATTCCTCTGTCCATACAGATAGGCGAACATTAGATCTAGATTATAACTTTTAAAAAGAAAATAATTTACCATGCAACTTTTCCAGGACTTTAATAGCTTCATTTGCCGTGTAACCTTCATTAGCATCTAAGATAAACAAGCAATCAGGATGTGCTGCACGTATGGATTGAAGCACTTCAATGTCTCCGTTCAAATTCTTGCCCACCTTAAGCTTTAAAGTCTTGAAACCTTGTTTACGATACTTTGAAGCCAGTTCAGAAGCTTCCGTGGGTGAAACTATCGGAATCTACAATAAGATGGTCACTGAGATCTATTTAAACACGTCTATGACAGTTCTTAATTTTCTCCTCTAATTTTCTTAAGTAAGAATATCTTGCTAAATATGGTTTTTACTTAGGATATGTTTGATGGCATTGTTGTAACTTGAGAGCAATGATTCAGGCGCAAGTCCTAGGAAACTAACAGAGGCAGAAATTACTGTGTATTGCCAAATAAAGTAGAATAAGAAAGAAAGCCTCAACTGTAATGTCAGTAGATATTGCATTAGATGCTCCACCAAATAGTCTCCACAGAGGTATTCCAATGCTGTTCGCCGCTGCATCAATCAGTGCCATCTCAACTCCTGCCCTAACCTTCAATCAAGTTAAAATTTGAATCAGTACCACACAAGTTTTCAGTTCTACAAAGATGAATTTGAAAGATAAGAATAAGCATAGTTAAAGTATATAAGGGCTCAAGGTAGCTTGTCAATTATTCCTGTGAATAATGTAGTGTCCAAGCTGGAGGCAGCAGCAGGACTACTGTAAACACACATGTGTTTCGTCCAATGTATTAAAAAAGATCCGTCACCATAAGAAAGGATTACTAGTTTAGCTTCACAGAAAGGATTTCTGCACATGACATTACCGAAAACTAAAAAGAGATGCTGACTGAAGGTAAGTCAAAAGAACCAGGCGAGAAGGACAATTGAGTGTGCAACAAAACAGAGAAGTTATCATCATGTAGAAGAAGAGACTTAATAAGAAGGATGAATGAATCTGGTACATGTATCACAATCTAGGGTCCATCCCAGAAACTATATAGGTCAATATAGAAAGGCCAAACATGCAAACCAGTAACATTAAAATTAGTTAAACACCTTCCATAAATAAATTCTCAGGCTTGGAAGAAACACACATGCAAGTTATGCATGCCCTTCAAAGCGATGACTGTCTCCCAAGTCACTTTCTTTTTCCAGTTTCGCCTAGTCAGAATACTATGCCTTCCATATCCTAGCCTCTAAACTCTGACGCCACGTGCCAATGTAGATAAGATAGAGACAAAAGGTCCATTGAATTGTTACAGTAACAAAGGCAGTCATCCACTCAATAACCATAGTATTAAAAAAAGGTACACTAGTAAATAACTCCATTATCAGCAATTATATCTCACTTAGACCTAGAGAAAATATCATAAACAGATACGCCTATAACACCCAATATTATGTTGACCTTTGAGTTCCAATCCTAAGAATCAATTCCATGAGACAATTAAAATGGTGAAGCCAAAAGAAGTCCATAGTTCTGCTTAAGACAACAAACTAACATCAAGGTTAAAGAAATGTCTCTGTCAGAGGAAAAAGAGGGCATAATACACGCATAATACACAGATAGACACTGAAACTTGGCCTCAATTTCCAATCAACACTCCAACTTTGGGAGTGCACATCTAGACACCTCAACTCGTCTCCACTATGTCAATTGAACACTCCAACTCAAAGGCAAATCTAGGATTTCTACAATATGAGTGCACCACTAAAAAAAAAAGAAGTGAGAGTTGATCCCTAGTCCTCAAGGTAAATAACTTAACATTCAGCCAACTGCACCATTTAACCTTCTAGCAGCATGGGCGTCAACAAATAATATTAGACCAATTTTAGAAAATATATACATAAATACCTATTTTTACGGAGAGACCACGCGTTCACGTGCCCCATATTTTACATGTAAATTTGCCCCTGCTCCAACTTACAAAATGATCATCTAGACACCACCAAAATTTATGTGTCACATCAACGTCGAGTGTCTACAAGACCCGTGGGAACGAGTTGAGATGTCTAGATGTGCACTCCAAAATTGGAGGAGGCCAAAACAAAACTGCGAAAATTTTTCAGTTAAACAACTTCAGTTTGCATAGAACATACAACAGATGGAAAGCAAATTAGTACCCTACTAGGTTCAACAAGAAAAGAGGACCACAGTCCACAGACCCAAATGGACCAAGGCCAAACCAAGAAGAAATCAAACACTATTGTCTTTTTCATTTTTATCCCTCTCTCCAGGAGCTCCGACCTTTTTGCTAGCTTGGTGACCTGAACCCACAACCTTAAAATTGGAGGTGTTCGGTGTTTACCATTTGAGCAACCCCTCTTGTCAAAATCAAACACTATCAATATCATAACTGACACAAAACAGAGTTAAACGGTAAACATGAAAAGAAAAAAAAGTTTCTATTACAGAATCCATAATGACAAAGCAAAAGAAATTACTGGCATAACTCACAGAAGCAAAATCATGTCCAGGAAGCACGTCGCCAATTTTTGTTAATGCAAGATTTAAAGTCATTTCACGACTCTGCTTCAAGAACTCACAGGCTTCAGCCGCTTTTGCTAAGGCAGTGGCTTGATCCTCTGCAGTCACAAATGGAAGAATTGGGGCTTCACCCCACCCAACACAGCCATTACTCAACTCAACCCTTATAGCTACGTTTTCCACTTTGTCCAATCTTGATGATGCAATAGTAAAAGGAGCAATCAGTGGCACATTCAGTGGCCTCCCTTCCGCTTTATGAACATCAATTGTCACTGTTTCCATCAAATTCTTGAACCCAAAGCTTATCGCTGTGGGTGCCACCGCCGGCGTCGCTGCCGCCATGCAAGCTGTAACGACTTTGGGGTTCTTGAAATTGGGGGTAAAGTTAGAAGCTTTAGACAATTGGGTGTGTAAAGAAGTAGTGGAATGAAGAAAACAGTGAGATTGGAAGTTTTGAGTAAGCCCATTACGATCCATCTTCTATGAATTACAGTAAATAGTGAATTTGAGCTTCACTCAGAAAAGGGAAGATTTCAAAAAAATGTCATAGTGATTATCGACCAACTTTGTTCTTATAGTTGTCCTCTGCTGACACTGTGATTGAAAGACTGATAGGTTTATTTTATTTGGAAAAAATGTTAAGTCTATAGCGCTCTCTCACGTGGGAGAATTTTGGAAAGCTTTTGTCGTATGTACTTTGTTTTGTTATATTGGAATAGAAGGGTTGGTGGACGATACAATAGAATACTGAAACATTTTATCGAGTATAGACAGATTTTATCATTATTTTAAATAGATAAATTGTTTGAGGCGCGAATTCAAAAGAATCGAATGTTGATGTGAGTTATCCAAGAGAAATCAAAAAGAAAGATGGGAACTATTTTTATTTTGAATTAAATCATTTAAAATTATTGAATTTCTCAAAATAGGATTTCAAACTTATGATTAATAATGGTTGCTCTATTATTGAACTATTGAGAAATAATAGGAGAAAATTTGATTTCACAAAGTTTAATTTATATTTTCAAATTTATAAATAATATGAGCTTAAAGTTTTCTTTGTAACTTCCCCTCTTGCATTAAAATTGAAGTCTTTCTTTACTATAGTTTAAGTTATTAAAATATTAAGAACGGAAAAGAATAAAAAGACGTACTGAAAATGATTTAGAATTGATCTTTCATATATTGAATCATAATTATACTTAATGTTAGTTTTCGAATTAAAAATATCCTTCCTACTTATTGGACTTCAATTGCCATTTATGGTTAAAAATGTATATCCCTTTTAACGAAACTATGAAATGACCTATATGGAGTTTTAATTAAATAAAGGGATAAATGGTACTGATTTATTATTAGCTCATATATAAATACCAACTAACAAATGATCCGATTCATTCAAATTCATTTGTTAAGAATTGTTGAAGCTAAAAGGGACATTTTTAGTTTGAAAATTAAAATTTAAAAAACTAGGGTTTAATAAATGAAATGAGAACAAATTTGAACTATTTTTAATACGTTAGAGGAACTTTTTTTAAAACCATTTTCTACATTCAAAATCAAGCTATAGATTTTGGGGTGTGATAATAATATTAGATAAATTGAGGTTCATTCATTTTCAACCAAAGGTTGAAATATAAAGAATAGATTATTACTCCCTCCGTCCCTTTTTATATGTTTTACTTTGCATTTGCATTAAGAAATAATGTAACTTTACCCTTCTATCCTTATTTAATGTTTTCTTAAGTCAACTTTATAATAAGTGATGAATACATTTTCAAGATTAATTAACTACTCCATCAAGGGTATAATAGGCAAAATATGGTAATTTATGCATAAATTTTATAAAATGACAAGTATTGTGGTCCGGCTATTTATAAAAAGAGATGACATATAAAAAGGGACGGAGGGAGTACAATTCAAAACATTTTATTGATGTTTTTGTGAATTTATTGAGGTGAATTGAACTTAGTTGAATAAGTAAATTTTCCAAAATATGAACTTATTGCTAGCTGTATCTAATCTCACATCAATGTACCTAGCTAAGATCCAATCACAATTCACAACCAAGTAAACAAAGAATCTATTTTTAATTAAACATGACAGCTAGCAATGTTTAACACCTAATTAATATTTTTCTAAAAATTTCAAAAGAATAAGGTTTTGGGAAAGTGGTCCAACATGATACTCAGCATTAATTTAAACTTTATATTATAAGATGTCTCTTGGATATTTTCTAGGGTTATTTCCCTATTAATTCTACAGTTAATATCCCTATTTCATCTCCCAAGGGTGAATCCACTATGCCTTCTTATTAAGCTAAGAAGAAAAAAAATCAATTTCTTTCTACTCCTAACATCAATGACATGAAAGGTCATATTTAATGGGTTTCTATAATTGTTTTAAGTTAATATGGATTAATAATATATTTAGTAATAAATTTCTTAATACATAAAAATTATTACATTATGCACTCTTTTGATACAACATATAAAATCTGGCAGGCAGTTTCTAATTGGCCAACAATTTTTAATGCAACTATACGATTTTATATTTTAGTAGAATATGTTTGAAACTTTTAGTGCTAAAGATTTTTTTATTTATTTTTTAATATTTGACAAAGGCAGGCTTAAATTGTGCAACATAGATATAGAAGATAGAGAGAAGAAGAATTATATAATTAGTAGTTTAGTTACTGTTGTTTTGTGCAACCATTTGGAGTTGCATTGGCACCTTTTGAGAAAGGGGTTGGTTTCATATATCTCACTCAACTTCTATTTTAATGCACTAAATTCATTATAATTCAACTTTGCTTAAAAAAATATTAAATTATTTTTTTTCGTAACAAAAAGTCATTCAACTTTGCCTATAAATCATTTTTTGTTACTAAAATGCCATTCAACTTTACCTTAATATGATATAAAATGTCTTTTTTTGTTTCCTCCTGATGCTTAGGCAAAGTTGAGGGACCTTTTAGTTACATAAAATAATTTGGTGACTTTTGTGATACTTAGATAAAGTCGAGGTGATTTTTTCCTTTATCAACTCTAGTGGAACTTCTTAATTGAAGTTTACTCTCATTCTCAATTTGATCTAGCCATGGCCACAAGCAATTTTAAGTCATGAGAAACTCAGATTGTTGGAACTTTATATTTCTTAGCCTTTTGTAGCAATTTGTTAAGAATATTCTCTAATAAATTACAGGCAATGTGATGTACATAAAGCTAAAAAAGACTACGATGAGATACTAAAGGTTTGCCAAACGAAAAGCATAGAAGATGCAGGCCACTAACAGTAGGTGGAATACAAAGTTAAACAGATGCAAACTCTATGCACAAGAAATTCTTTTCTTCTCCCTTTTTTCTAGTTTCTTGGCTACGAAGCTTAGTACCAAAATTGACTTATTTAAACTTATTGGCTAATAATCTATTTACGTACAGAGAGACGTTTATCAGAATTTCATAATCATGGCAACTTATTCATCTGATTCTGATAATGATTTTGCACCTACATCAAAACTTTTAGGCCGCCAAAGGCCTATTCATTCTGTTTTAGGAGGAGGAAGAGGTATCAATTTCGAATCCAGTTATTATTGTATATATTAACTTGAGGTCGTAGTAGGAACTCATAAACTTTAAATTCTGAATCTGTCTCTGCTGCTAATATGAGTAGTAGAAAAGTTGTTATAACATTTCACTTTTTTGGTTATGTAATTTGCAGTTGCGGACATATTGTTATGGAGAGACAAGAGATTTTCAGCAGCGATTCTTATCGCAGTTGCAGTAATGTGGTTTCTTTTTGAAGTTGTGGATTATACCTTTGTGACTCTGCTTTGTCATGTCTCCATCACCACTATGTTAATAGTCTTCATCTGGTCTGCTGGTGCTGATATGTTTGGATGGTAATCCTCTTCTTTTCCTTTCATATGAATGAAAATAATTGTTCCTCAAAGCTACATTTCATGTTATATATACACACACAGAGTCGGATTCAGGATTTAAATTTGATCAGTTCAACTTTTGAAATTATGAGTTCAGAATCTTGATTTAGTATGTTTGTTCTCGAAAATATTGTATTCAGTTGAACCTTTTGATTATATACTACATTCGCCTTTGTATATACGTATGATTTGTTTGATTATTCATACAACATGTGCAGGATACCGCCAAGCATTCCCAAAGACATATTACAGGATACTTCATTTGTTGATGTTGCTTCAATATTACACAAGAAGTTCAACAATTTCCTCTCCATTTGTCACTTTGTAGCATGTGGAAATGATGCAAAATCCTTCTTTTTGGTATATTATGAATCAAACTAACCAAATAATTTACTTAATCATGTCCTTCATTTCAATAGATTTATTATACATAAGTGAATCAATGCTAAATTTCATGTTTTAGGCCATCATTTCTCTCTATATATTATCAGTGATTGGAAACTATATCAGCACTTTGAACCTTTTGTTCTTTGGTAAGTTTACTTAACTATTTATCATTCTTTTATTAGGAACACAAGTCCTTTTTTTTTTGTTCATCCATTAGTATTAATTAAACTTCTCTGTAATTGTTCACAAGGCTTGTTGTGTGTGGAAACTCTCCCATTTCTTTACGAGCGATACGAGGAAGAAGTCGACTATGTTGCATATAAAATGAAGAGACAAATGAGAAAAACTTACAGGAAGTTCAATGCAGATTTTCTAGGAAAAATTCCCAGAGGACCAGCCAAAGAGAAAAAAGGTTAAATAAGTTGGAAGCACAAAATTTGGAAGTGGACTAATGTTGTTTTCTTGGATATCCAAAATAATGTAATTTGCAATTTGATCAATGTACAGTAATTCAATAGCACACCTTGTAAAATGTATTTGCAGAACTAGTCAAAATTTCAATGATGCATCTGAAGTTAAAAATGGGAAAAAGGAACAAAAAGTTGTAACTAATTAATGGATAAGAATTTGACTTTAGTAGTGACAGAAGCACTGACGATTGATGAATTCTATTTCTGGCGAAGGAACAGATTAAAAAGTAGGAGCATAGTGTGTTGCAATGTGAGTTAGGAGCACGTCACGATGTAAAACTTAAGTGGAGAAAGATAGAAAAGTACGCTCATTATTTATTGAATTTTGAACCATGCACGGGTGGCCTTAGAAAATTTATTGATTACCAAAAGACTAAATTAATTAAATTGATAAACACTAAGAGAGAAATATAGAAAAAGAGAACTTTAATGTTTCCACATATATAGTTTGTCTGTCCTTTATGGAAACCACCATGTTACTTATTAAATCTACCTCAACAATGAAGCTTGTGACAAATTCTGTAGGCATGTTCTCTTTTAGTAAAATATAACTGAATTATTGCACTAATTTGAATTTCCACTAATCTAAGGATTAGATCGCACTAATTATTACAACCTACCCAAGATGAGTATTAGCAAAATATATAATTAATTATTCTAGTTTGATGCAAATCATGTACTCACTATATGATTAACTTGGCAACAACAACATACATACCCAAGGTAATCCCACAAGTGGGTTCTGGAGAGGATAGTGTGTACGCGGATGAAGTTGTTTCCAATACACCCATATGGCCATATGATTACCTTTGGAAAAAAATATTTACCACCATTTACATGTATTATGGGTAAGGTTTGCGTATACTTCATCATCTCCCAATCTCACTTGTGGGATCATACTGAGTACGTTGTTATTGTTGTTGTTTACATGCATTATGGAAGGCTTCAAATCGCATGAAGCCGAGTGGACTTAGCTAAGGACAGAAGACAATGAAAAGCAAAGCATATAAACAATACCAATTAGTTAAAATTAAGATCTAAGTGTTATAATTAAACTACATTAAGTTTGTTAGGGACAAGTGTTAGATTTGGAGAACCTCTCATTTGAAAGATAGTAGTATAATTTATCAGTACTTGAATGAAAAGGGTCCAAATAGTGCATAATAGAAAATTCATATAGCGGCTATCTGGATAGGGTGATAAGTGTTTTTTTATTCTTAATTAAATGTCTCAGATTCGAATTCGGGATGTAATCATCTCTGGTGAGGGTTTTTTCAGGCGCTAATCTGAATTTGTCAAGTCTCAAAGTGGTTCTGAACCTAGAATGAGAGAAATAAAAGATGAAAATTCACGTAGCTGTAATTTAATTTGGAATTGAGGTGTCATACTAATGGACTCATTCTCACACATCATAGAAAGGGACAAAGAAAAGTGGGATTCTGAAAACTCAAAATCCAACTCTTGATAGTGGCTGTGTCGACCCACAACATATAAATAAAGTTGTGATTGTGAAAAGTTATAGAGAAAACTTTGAGAGACATTAAGCAAGGGTCAATTTTAGTGAATTTGGCCTTTGCAACAATTATATATAACTTCTCCACCCCTTCCTTCAATTCCCCCTCCAAAAGAATAACACAAAAAACTAAGAGGAAAAAAAATGGCAAGGGAATTGAGTGTTTTTATTGATGGAGAAGGCTTTGGAAATCTTGGCACTAATATTTTGCTAACATTTATGGGAATTTTGGCTACGATTTTCGCCGTAACGTTTGTAATCTTGTCATGTGCACAAGGGATGCCAAGAGATAAATCAGCAGCAACAGAATCAAGTGCCTACGAAGGCGCCGGATGTGCAGCAGGCTGCGGTGCAGGCTGTGGTGCCTGAATGTGTAGGAGATTAAGAAAGTGGATTCAGAATGAGCATGATGATCACCTAATTTAGAATTTAGAGTCGGTGGAATCAGACTTTTAATTTATTTTTTAGCATAGATCAATCGGAAAATAAATGAATTTCATTTGAACGTACAAAAGTCGTTCTAAATGTACCCCAACGTGAATGTATTTTTTGTCATAGCAAGTCTCTTGTAATCATGCTAAAGATGAAAGTAATAGAGAAATCCCCAAAGTTAGTAGTCTAAAACTGTTTTTTTCTTCTTTGTGGATGGTCAAGCTTTAGGCCTTATTTATTTGCACTTAATGAAGGTCTGAATCTTAATAATTCAGATTCAGATTCAGCCCATTAAGTGTGTTTGGTTTTTAGGTCTGAATCTTAATCATTCAGATTCAGCCCATTAAATTCATTTGTTTTTTTTTTTTTAAAATCTCTAAATGGATCTAAAAAGATCTGAACAAATCAAATTTGTAGGAGAATTTTAACAACATTCAGTATTTCATACGCTAGAAAAAAATCACGTCGACTCTCTCTCTCTAGAAACTTTCTTCCTCTCTTTTCTCAACCAAACACCAATTGTTTTCCTCTTGAACGGGTAAGTTTTCATAATCTTTACAAGTATTTTCTTATATTAACAATTTTCTTGGGTTGTATTGATTTTTGTCAAGAACTCTTGTTGTAATAATATTTTTGGGTGTTTATCAAAAACTCAAGACTTTTGAGTGAAAAAATAGTAGTCATGATTAAAAACAACTATATATACATATATGAGGTTTCTTATGAAAATTTAATTTGTTTAGGCCAAAAACATTGAAGATTGTACTATAGCGTGAGTTCATGATTGGAGTCCAAGTTGTAACTATATCTAGTTTGTGACAAAAATGATGGAACTCCTAATAATTCTTCATCCCATTCTTTAGTTTCGATTGAAAGAAAAAATTTGAGGAAGAAATTGATGAGAAGATGAGTAATGCTTTAGAGTTATTGATTAAATAAAAGAGTGCACTTAGCTTTGAAGAATGCAAAGAAAAAATTAAATGGACTTGGATGGGAAGAACCTTTATACAGTATAATTGTTAGTATATTTTGTGAAAGTGACAGCTACAAAAAAGTATGGGCTACAAAAAAGCATGGATGACGCTAGAGGTTCACAAGTTAGAGACTTGGATTAAGGTCATCCGAAAAAATGGGAGTTCTTTAATTTGTCTGATTAGCTAGAATATATGTTAGGCGTTGATGATGTGAAATCTTCTTTATTATTTTTCAACTAGTATCTATCATACTTATTAAACTTTTTGATATTATATTATGCCTATAAAAAAAAATTCGTGATATATTTTATTATAAAAAAATATTTATGTTGAATTCTTAAAAGAAATCATGCTCAAATTTATCAATGAAGTGCTGTTATTTGTTTGAGGTCAGACACTCAAACTAAAGAGTACAAGAAGAATTGAATACCATTCTTGCTGATTAGAAAGAAAAAAAAAAGTTTATTCTCAATAGAGCTCATACTGTTCCTACACAACTGGAGTATGAGTTATTTTACTTATATATTTAGCTACAATCATCCAGTGACCACCAAGAATGTAAAATTTTAAAACTAAAAAAAAAAAATTGGATGCAGAGTTTGTATTATATTATAAACTTATTGAAAATATATAATATATTGTCAAGATGGCCGAGTTGGTCTAAGGCGCCAGTTTCAGGTACTGGTCCGAAAGGGCATGGGTTCAAATCCCATTCTTGACAAAAGGATTTTTTTTTAATTTTGTTTTTCGGATTTAACCATCAATGACTCTCACTGCAGAGTATGTCAACGCCACCGATGGAAGGACAAGAAGAAAGATGAGAACTAGGAGGATCAATACTACTACTTTGTATGGCTATCTTGTAATCATTTGACTTGAGAAGTCATAACGATATCTGGAGTGATAAGCATAGTATTTAACTTTAAAATGTTCAAACGAAGGCTGTTGTTTTCTCTTTAGTGCATCCATTTTACTTTCTTGTGTCAACAGATTGAACCTAGCTAACATTGTTTATCTCTATACCTTTTCACCACAATTCTCAGAATCAGTTACTCAGTGGAAACATATTTGATGATTCCCTCCACACGTTAGAACTTATGAGTTACATTACAGCTATGAATTCCATTATTCCCAAGTGAAAATTAAGTTACACAGACAAAAATAACTAAAAAGCGGGGCACAACATCCAGAAAAATCACTTCCCAAACAAGAAGTGTCACGGTTCACACACTACCAACCTAGATTAGCAGACAACTTGTAGGACTTTAAGACAATGGACTAGAACTAAGATAGCAAAAGCAGCTTGAAAGAGTAAAGTTTGTAATTTTGACTACTCTCAAAGAAAAGACAGCAGTTATTTTCGTTCTCTTTCAGCAGGGGATGGATGAGAAGCAGCAGTTAAAGTACAAACGGTCACCTCTTGACATGGTTTCCAGTCGTCTTTGACCCTTGTCATCCTAATCTTCTTCAAATGCTTTGAGAACAAGGGTAGTTAATGCATAGCAGTGCCACCAAAAGTAAGTGGTAATTCTTTTGCACGAGATCATGTAAGAATGCCCTTGCAAACCTGTACTACTTGTGAATGTTGAAAAATGTTTTGAAATGTCAAAGAGAAGGCACATCAATAACCTTGTGTTTATCTTCTACAAGAAAATGCCAGCTGCAAACAGCTTATGTCATGCATGCAGCGAGCTAGATTCTTTCAATTTCATGGTTTTTGCATGCAGCCTTTCCATGAATGCAGGATTTGCTTTGAGCCTCTGCTTCACATACGAGGTTCGAACATCCTCTACAATTTTGTTAGCCTTTCCAGCCTCTTCAATAAGAGCAAATAGAGTCCTCAGGCAGTCCTTCCTATTCTCCTCGCGGTGTTCAAATCTGAGTAAAAATAAACATTTATTCATTGTAAGTTCCCCAAACTTCAAATGCCAGTGTAGCTCACCAATAAGCAGCAGTTAAATACTTCCAACTAATTATTTCAACAATAGTTATGCAGTAATAGCTCAGTTGGAAGATAAGCCAAAACATACATCAAGAGTGACCCCATAACAAGATCAGATACTAGTTATTTAGATACACCCAAAAATGGGACCTTACCTTTCACTAGTTATAGTAAGCTCATCTCTCCCAGGATGGTAGCGTTTTCCGACCAATTCTCTTAAGCGACGAAATTGATGCTTTGACATACCCAGCTCTTTCACTGTAACAGCCAATTTGACTTTCCTGTTTTTTGGATGCCATGCATCACCCCCAGGAGCAAAGACCACCCTTGTTAGCCATCTAAGAACTGGCCCTTCACCTGGTGGGTCATCCAAATCCTTTTTGTCATCTGGCAAAGTAGTCCCATCAAACTGTGGAGCATCCTTCTCCATCAGTTTTGCGCACTCCACGACCACCCCATCCTCGAACTCCTTGAACAATGCATAGCCTTCTTCAGGGGTAATCTCACCTTTCTCAACCCTTTCACCTATCTCATCAAACTTAACTTCCACCTTCTTCTTAATTTCATCTGGATAAAGATAAAATATCCAATGAGTCAAGAATCCAAATAACAGATTGGGACATCAAATAGATCACTGAAAACCGACTCTAATATCCTGTAAAAGACAAGTTTGAATAGTGTCCTAAAGGAACAACATTATGTGAAACTGAAATGTAATAAAGCTTATAACTACTCCATACAAGCTATCAGAGAAATTAGCTAGTGACGAAATTATAATTGACTGAAGAATTGAAAGAACTTTGTTACCAGGTAAGATGTAATTTGCTCGATCAAGAAACCTTAACTTACTTTTTCATTGCTCCTGCCACACTTTCTTTGAAGTTTAACCCTTCTTTTTTTCCACCACTACAATTTTATAAACCTAACAGGGAAGGAATAAGAAAATGAAATTTATCGAACTAGAAAATTTATTGTGGAAATCGCACCCCTGTGCCGATTTAAGTACGGACATTATCAGCAGTATTGCTGAATTGGAGCACAGATATTATCTTTTGATTGTTAATTGGAATACACATTATTCACCTACATGCTTCGGAAAACTTTTAGAGCCGAAATCTTTTCACTTCAATTGGCAGATATTATCCCTACCTTATATTTAATAGGTGACGGGAACAAATTAAAAATTGTGCTTGCCGCAATTTTTTTATGTTGCAGGAAAAGACAGAAAATAGCATGAAAGTCATCACGGTTGATGTTTCAGTTCACAGGCCAGTCAAAATCTAAAACTAATGAAGGTAATCTAGGCCAAAAAGAATTATTTACTGCAAGGAGAAGGGCCTTAAGCTAAAGCTCCAAAAAGTCCAACAATTTATTAATTCTTTTGAAACAGATGTAAAATTTTGGAATGATAAAAATATATGCACCAGCAACCTTCCAAACAGCTGACCACCTGATGATTATGAGCTACGTGTAGGCACCTTCCTAGTTCAACAGACAATTTAAATTTTTCACTTGCGAGAAGCTCATTATAAAACTCAAAGAGATACTAGGGGCTGGACCTTTTATAAGCTTAAAGCCTAGTCGAAAGTAACATCATGATGCAAATGAATTCATTTTCTACTAATGGGGATAAGAAGTTAAGAATTAAGAAGCCAGAAGAGCATACAAAAGTAGTACCAGGTAAAATTTTATCCCAGCTAAGCATCTCCTGTAAAATTTCCTCACACTCTCTTGTATCCTTAAGATGCCCATGCTCAGTAGCCTCTTTTATCATATCATCCCACTTTCTGTCATCCATGTTGAAGAACTTATCAGTCACCATTTTCCTTTTCACAATATCTGTTGCGTCATACAAATCCTCAATATCTTCATCAGTGCTGTGACCTTCCTCGAAATCTGATTCAAACTCTTCATCATTTACACCATCCAGGGGTTTCATCTGCATCTCCTCCAATAACTCATCATCTGTATGTTCATGCTTTCCCGTCAATTTCCTCTTTAAAATTGCTTCAAGAATTGATGGAAGCGCCTCCTCATTGCCTTTGTTGAAATACTCCTCAATCCGCAGCTTCAACTCTACAGTAGACATAACAAATGAGGTAGCTTAATATGGAACCAAGAAACCCATTCAAATTAAAAATGTACCATCCCTGATCTTAATTCACTATCATCTTCTATCAGCATAATCCCCAAAGAAACTACAAATTGTTTAACACACCAAAAAGAAAGTGTCATAAAGGGATTTTCATTGACAGGACACCAAGAAAGTTGAAAAAAGAAATCTTTTTTTTTTCTGAGGGCATTTTAGTTGGAACAACAAACCTAGAGACGACAGTAAAATAAGACCCAAAATTCTACTACTTAAATTTTCTCCAATATTCTATTGTCAGCAATCCGCATCAATCATAGCAAGAGAGATCCAGTACATATTCTCATTAATCAGCAAAATCATTAAACCTAACTTCGTCCACACATATTCAGGGAGAAAAACGAAAGACTAAATTAACCCCACCACCCAATTTTCTCAGAATTGACAAATAATCGCCACTAAACTCATTGCAGATCGCCAAGTACTTACCTTTATTGTTGACATCTTCAACATTGAGGGAGACCTCTTTTTCGGTGGATTCATTCAAGCTAGTCTCCGGCTGAGGGCTTGGTTCAGGGGTGTTCTGATTCGATGAAGAATCATTTTCTGATGAAGAGAAGAATCTAATCTTTGACGGAACAACTGGGTTGCTGCTGTTGTTGAAATAATTCGGATTTGATTTGAAGTTTTGAGAGAGATGGAAATTGCGGGAGCACAGAGAAAGAGCTCGTCTCATGGTTTAGGGTTTTAGCGTCTCTGTTACAGTTTTGCCTTTCAGGGTTTGTTTTCTCAGTTATTAGATACAGGCAACTTCAACATTGGAACGACAATAATATTTGTTTTTTTTAACCAAAATTTACTTTGCAAAAAGGTAAAAGAAAAAATAGGAAAATAAAAAAGTAGTACTTAGTATATATATACAATATACACTCGACACAAGTATATTATTCAAATGTGAACTTCTATCTATAAAAGAATTGAATTGATTTCTATATATAGAAAGAAAAAAGTTGCTCGTAAAAAGAGAAGTTCAGCAATGCATTATGACACCTCTTGCTTGAACTACTTGTAAGTTATCTGCTCGAACTATTTGTAAGTTGGCTGTTTGATTGCAAGTTTATGATTTTGTTTCTGTAATAGTTTTCCCTAATCAGCTGTTCTGAGCACCTCTTGATAATTGAATTCAACCATCTCCTTAACAATATTTAAGCCCATGAAAGAGCTTCATGACTAAAGAAAGCTTTAGCATCATTATAGGCATCCAAACAACCAGAAAGATGGCTTGAAAGATCTTTAACAAAGCAGCCTCGATCAACCCTTAAAAATTACCGCAAACTTGAAATAGTGCTGCCACAACATAGCATTAGCCAACCATCTGGTGGGTTACTTCCAATAACACGGTGAAGATGGTGGGGGAGGCGGACATATCAGCCTCAGAATTGATTCAATTTGGATCATTCTTGGCACAGAAGAATGAGGAAACAACGATAGAGTGTGCTCTGGAACTTCAAAAGCAGTCTGAACCCGCGAGAAGACAACCTCTATTAATGCATAGGTAAGGTACAAAGAATTGACATTACAAAGTGTTCAACATTTAAAAGGCGAGGAAGGTATTATTTTCCTACACTGGAAGGTTAAGGGGATAATGAAATTTACTCAGAAAACATGTCGTCCATGGGTCACAAATACATCATCTAGAGGCTATAGCACATAGTGTTTAAATCATCCAAACTTCAAACAAACATAATTTTGCTCACTACAACTTAGCCAGACCAGAAGAGAAAAAAAGGCGTTCTTCTATTTCTATTGGGATCCAAATCCTGGTATCCCACAGTTATTTCCACTTCATTGATTGATTAGACGCCTTCCCCAGACCCCACTTGTGGGATTACAATGGGTTGATTGATTGGACACCTATGCTTCCAACTTCACAAGTTGTTCAGATAGAAATTCTCTCTGCTGATCCAAAATGAATCTGCTAGCTATTGAAATATAAAATTACAGTGAGGAATGATGAATACATAAACGTTTAATCCTCTTAACAACTCACTCCATGACAATTATGGATCCACGATGTTGCATTCTCATCAATGTATAATCAACAATACTCATATAGGTAGACTTGTCGTAATTCAACTCAATCAGAGTCAGACTCTCTATTGGCAGCATCATGCTGTCGACGAGGTTGGGCCTGAAGTTCATTCATCAATTCCTTATCAGATTCTTCACTTTTTCCAGCCAATTTTCTTTTCAATATGGCTTCAAATATTGATGGGAATGCTTCTTCATCTCCTTCAAAAAACTTATCTATCTGCTTTTTCAGCGCTGTAATAGGAACAAGAAATCAACTTCAAATTTGAATATGAATTCAATCCCTGTTTTGATCCTATATCCGTAACTCAGTAAGTCAAAAAATCTTCTTAGTTTATCTCAATTGCAATGAAAACTAGTCTCGAATACAGTATGACTTAGAGATGGATAAAATCATAAAGCTAAAAAAAAAATACTAGGTAATTAATTTCTGCTGAAACTGAAAGTTATTTTGGTATAAATTAGAGATCTTTTTCCAGAATCAGCAAATCATAGGGTTAGTAAACTCAAATTTACCGGCGAAAGGAGGAAGAAATAGAGCGAAGTTTCCCCGATTATTGAGCGCTCAAAATCAAAATTTTCAGCAATTGAAATTTGAAATCAGCTAACATATAACTGCTTATTTGCGGATCTAATACAACTAATGAAGATTGATTTTTGTAAGAATCACACCTTTATTGCTGATATCGTCTTCGTCTTGAAGGTTATTGCTGTTGCTATCAGGGGTATCAGCAGGAGGTTGATTTGAGCTTTTGGATGTGAAACGCCTATAGCTGGGCCAAAATGAAGAGGTAGCAGGGTAAGGATTCGGCATTAACAAACTGCGGGAACAGAGATAAACATTTCTTGCAAGAGATCGATTCATGTCGATTTTCTTCGCGTTAGGGTTTAAGGAGGGTTTTGTTCTTGAGCTTCTATGAATTTCCTTACCAGTTCAACAGTTTTGTTCTTTCTTCTTTTACGAGTTCTTCCCCAAATTGAATGGAGCTCATAGAAGGGCCGGGTGGATCAAAGCCCAATTCTATTGCAACGGGTCATTTGCACTTTTGTCCCTATTTTGTGCTCGTTTTTAATTTTTATCCGACAAATAACTTTTTTTGCATCATTATATCTGAAAATTTATTTCTTGCGTCCTTAAATAACTTATGTCCCGCTAAGCATAAGTTTAATTTCTAGCGATAAAAATTAAAGATCAATCCATTTGAAGGGCAAAAATTAAAGATTAACTCATTTTAAAGACAAATTGTTCAGTTAGATCTATTGCAACAAATCATAAGATGGGAGTTTGGTGATGTACAAGAATGACCTTAGTAAAAGGCGGTCTTGAATATTTGGTCTCGTTTGATATTTTTGTAAGAAATGGTCCCAGCTTAAAAAAAATATGTCGAACTAAACATTTGTTCCAATAAGTTAAAAAAGATAGTGAACCTGCTCAATTGGCTAGGTTCAGCATCATAAGTAAAAATTGTATTTGTTGATCAATTGTTCACAAGTTATGACCAATGGATACTAACTCATCAAAAATCATATCTCGATCTTTGAGAATGTGATAGGGAACGTTTTCTTCTCAATGATTTTGCACAGCGGGAAATTCAAATTAATCAGATCAATAAATTATGAATATTGAAAAGTTAAATATGACCAAATGCAAGTGGCCTTATAGTAAAGGAATTTGTGAAGAGGCCACTTGAAGTTATATTATTTGATATTCCAATTTGTATACCTTCAATCAAGCAGGTGCAATAGAAACTTTTTCAACTTCAATAACATACTCAAGAGTAGCAGATGGAGGAATTTGCAGCCCTGTTCCTAAATCTGCTCCTTCTTCTCCAAATCCCAAATTTGGAGGAATTATCACTCTTCTTTTTCCACCTGCCTTCATACTTTTTAGAACAGTTTCTATACCTTCACAAATTCCTTTACTATAAGGCCTTGATCCCATTACTAATGCTAGTGGCCTCTTCTTCTTTCCATCACCACCAAATGTATCCACAAAAACTTGTCCACTGCCTTGTATGCTTCCCTTCACATCTATCACAACTAAGTCCCCTGGCCTTGGCATTGCACCGCCACCAATTTTCAGTTCATAATACCTGTTAGACGAATATGGGTTAATTTCACATATGGACACTGTAATAGTTAAGTTAGAAAACTTTTTGTTTTGTTATCACGTTAAAGTAACTGAACTTTATCATGTTACTGTAATGTCACCTTGATGAGTAAGTTTTGTCATTATAGGAGGTAAAGTTTAGTGATTTTACTACTATAGTGAGTACATGGATTCTATAGTAGGTAAAATTCAGTTATTTTAAAGTGAGAATAATTTTACGACTTTACTGTTATAGTGGATAAAAGTTTGATTAGCATAGTAGAGAGTAGAGACTGTACCTTATCCCATTGGGCAAGACCACTTCTTCTTCTTTCTCAACAACCCTGACGATTAAGTAAACAAGAGTTAATATTTCCTGGATACAATTTTGATGATTATACAGAGAAGAAAACACATGAAACAAATAGAATATGGAAAGTAGAAATCATGTAATTTTACCTTGTGTTTGTTTCTTGTTGAGACACTTCGAGGCGAGTTTTGATTTGCTCAGAAACAACACCAAAAGCAAGGAAACCAGCCCAAGCAAGTCCAGCACCAAGGCCAAATCTCCTTGTTAAGGAGGAGGCAATCCAATCAGTGGAATCCGCAGAGGTTGACAGGCGGGAAGATTTACTAGGCTTTTGCTGCTGCACATTAACAGGCGATGGAGGCTCTGCAGCAGTTGCACTCAGTGGCTGATATGGTGGCAGAGTTTGTGGTTGTGGATTTTGATTTGGTGGCTGAGAAGGAGGAGGAGTTTGGGAGGATGAAGAAAAGTTAGTTCTGGTAATTGGGTGAGACAGAGAAGGTGTGGATCCAAAGAGAGTGGCCATGTTTTTGGATATGAAATGAGCATATGAGAGAGTATCAGATATTTGTAGTGACTCAACTGTATACAGTTGTAGTAAATGGTCCCTACCTTATCTTTACATGAATCAGTTTTCTCCAGGCATGCTATTTCAACTAAAATCTAAATCAACAATTGACTATTACATAAATCTTTAAATTCAAAAAACAAAAACAAAAAAAGATAAGGCTGTTCCTCTACTGCTGCAACTGGATAATCAAGCATCTCAAAGTATTTGATGTGGAAGTATGGGAAATGTTCTCAATCTCTGTTAATTACAAAATGATCCCAAAAATGAATATACATAAGATAAGATGCACAATGTTGAGGACCTGTGGGTTGACAACTGCCAGAAAACAAAAAAAGAAAAAGA
Source organism: Solanum etuberosum (assembly GCA_029582245.1). Classification (NCBI taxonomy): domain Eukaryota; kingdom Viridiplantae; phylum Streptophyta; class Magnoliopsida; order Solanales; family Solanaceae; genus Solanum; species Solanum etuberosum. Next base: position 358 of record JAJONR010005485.1, on the reverse strand, counting down.
AAAAGAATCACAACAATTGACTCAACATGAAGTATATGTTTGTTGACAGATCCTTTATGTCTTCCTTTAATTTCTGGTTAAACAAATATGGACCTGTCTTCATTTCCAACAAAAGATAAAATTCCGTTTTCCCTTCTGTCCTAAACATACTATGCTGCTGGATCATCCACGTTTCTTTATGACCGACCCTTTTCTTGACCTCTGTTCCCCAGTGGTTTTGGTACTTGTGAACTGGTTATAGGCTTTTGCAGTGGTTTCAAAGCAGCCATAATCTCAGCAAATGAAGGCCGTAACTTTGGATCTCTACACATTAAACAGGTAAAGCAAAAAAAAAAAAAAAAAAAAAAAAAAAAAAAAA